>BPLR01020910.1:0-71080 GCA_021605095.1 Caerostris extrusa
CGATGATGTTCCGTTTTCTTTATAAACATAGTAATTAAATGAGCTTGAAAAGTCATATAAAAAACTTAAAAAAAAAATATATAATTGTTATGTAAGTGTTAGGCGTTAATTACGTAGAAAAATTATTTAAAAAAACATTTTTTTGCAATTTTAACAACTGATGTGATATACATTCAAGAACCAAAACATTATGACCACCCCTACATTTTGCAATGAACTCGCCTGGATGACGTGGAAGGCACGTGATCAGGTGGAAGTGGTATTCATCCATGCCAAGGCGGGTTGAAGCTGTGTTACCAACTCGTTATTGACAGGCGGTCAAGTAATGTTTTGCTCTTGAGTGTATGTGTTTAGTCATTTTTCAGACCTTGGTAATGCTGAATATTCTATCTGTCTTTCTTTGCTTTTCTTCACACCTGAGTTCCGTACGTAGGCACTGTAACCCCTACCACTTAGAAAGGTGGGGCGGGAAATCAATAAACCTTGTGCATTCCATGAACAAAGCACTGGCCTTATGTATGTGACGAACAGGGGTATGTGTTGGGAGAAGGACAATGGGACAATGTTTTAAAGTAGGGGTCTCCAAACTACGGCCCGCAGGACAGATCCGGCCCGCCAGTGTCATTAGTTCGGCCCGCGACAGTGAATAGCTCATTGTTACTGTAATAAGGTGGATGAAAAAACACAGAATGATAATAACTGAATTTTATTGACTTGCTAGGTATAGCTTGCTGGCAAGCATAATGCGCAGAAAATTTAACTTAAGCATAACAACTAACAAATAATTGAAATGAATCCCACTAACTTTATGAACTAGTGAATATCCCACGGTTACCCTCGGTAGTTATATTGGGGGTAAAAGAGTATCGCATATGTTTGTATATCGATGTTTGGAATAAATATATCCTGAATCGAACATATGATTTTGATCCTGAAAATCCCTCAGGAACGGAAAAGCTAAATGAACGCGAATGAAACCGTGGGAGTATCCACTTGTAAAAAATACTAATGAGATTTATGTAATTGTGATTTTTCACTGACGATACTGGATCAATTTTACTTGTACCAATTATTAAAAAAGAGATTTAAGATGTTCAGCGGTTAACTTAGATCTATAAACCTTCTTTGTGTACTTTATTTTTGTAGAATGAAGCGAATTTATCAAGCGTATGCTCGCTCAGAGCGCGTACTCGCCGATTAGTCTAGAAATTATAAATAATGGCAGAAAAATTAAAACAGTTTTGGCCCTCGGTACTTACTGAGGTAAAACGGTATGGTCCCGAAGGCTGAAAAGTTTGGAGACCCCTGTTTTAAAAAGTAACTGCTCGAAATTTGCTTTTATATGGTTGTACACCCAGAATACTTTCACCAGGCATCGATACCAAAATATCGATACAATGTGCTTTACACGCATTGACACAATCTCCACCGTATCTACTTGTTAATCATCATAAGAAATCAGTGACTATAACGATGACATGAGCGGATTCGTACCTCAATCTTTTTGCCCAATTCTATATATCTGGGGTGATTATCCTCAAGGGAAAAGTCCTTGCCAATCGGAAAAAAAAACAAACAAATAATTAAAATTCCAAATCTGGTATTTATAGATTTGCTATATGCATTAATTTATTGGCAACCTGTGGGTTATTTGGGCTTGTTTTTTTTTTTCTAGAATTAAAAAATACATTACATATTTTTATACATTTTTTTCTTTCTAATGCAGCTGGCAAGCACTTAAACAGCTTGGTCTTGGATGCCTTAAGGTAAACGCTGCACAGACGTTACTCACTTTACATTACCCAGGGGATGCGTGTAACTTGAAGATACGGACGTGGAGTAACAATGCCTCCGCAACGCTCTACGATCCTATTAGACCGGGACCTACTGTTTAAAGTGGATTCCGAACCACTACAAACATCCATGGCACCGCCGGGACTCGAACACGAAACCTGTGGTACCGAGCGCCAGAGCGCCACTCGGCCATTCAGGCCCATATACTTATACATACAAATACATTAAAATACATCACATTTATTTATACATACAAATACATTAAAATACATTACATATATTTATACATAAAATACATTACATATATTTATACATACAAATACATTAAAATACATTACATATATTTATACATACAAATAAATTAAAATACATTACATATTTTTATACATATATATTAAAATACAGTACATATATTTATACATACAAATACATTAAAATACATTACATATATTTATACATACAAATAAATTAAAATACATTACATATATACATACAAATACATTACATATATTTATACATACAAATACATTAAAATACATAATATTTATACATACAAATACATTAAAATACATAATATTTATACATACAAATACATTAAAATACATTACATATATACATACAAATACATTACATATATTTATACATACAAATGCATTAAAATACAGTACATATATTTATACATACAAATACATTAAAATACATTACATGTATTTATATATACAAATACATTAAAATACATTATATATTTATACATTACATATATTTCACATTAAAATACCAAATTTGGTATTGATAGAGTTGCTTTTATACATCATTTTATTGGCAATCCGTGTGTTATGTATTTTGGTTTCATCCGGAATTAAAATACATTTCTGCAACGAATCAGAAAGAATACATGGCGAGTATCGAAACAATCCAAAAACAAGTGAGACTGATGTTTATGGATAACAAGCCATCATACATTTTTCTGCTCGAGATAGATAATACACCCAGTCTCGAGAATATTTGCTTACACGGAAGCATGAAAGGAAAAGTATGAATCATTTCGTTTCTAAATCAAAGAAGAAACTCCTTTACGCAAAAAAGAAAAGAAATAAAAAAAGGAAAAAGAAAAACGAAACAGTATTGAACAACAGAAGTCATCGCGTTACTACCAGATCCAATTTTCTACAAACAAATAAATTTCCAAGACAGACTAAGATGTTTATCCGATATTTTCTTGTTGTTGCCACGATGTGAGTTTGTTTTTGTTGTTGTTTTATATCCATTTCAATCGATAAGCGAAATAAATTTTGAAACAAAATCTTTGTCTCTACCTCTGAATATTCATCCAATATTATTTTCTGTGCCTTTATTCATTCATTCATTTATTTATTTATTATTGTATTTTATTTAAGGTAGAAGATCGTATTGCCTTTCTGCCACGCTCTTGTTCGCAAATAGAGTAGGAAAAAATGTTTTGGTTTTTTCGGTATCTTTCTGTTTTGATGTGGAAAAAATATTCGATTGAGGATATATTACTTTTGAAGTGACGTATCGTCAGATGTCAGTTTCAGCGTTCGTCAGGTTGGAGTAGCATAGGTAGTTCTCGTTTCAAGTAAGTATATTAGTTTGTCGCTTTACGGTCATTTTGTGCACATTTTAGGTTAATTAGACCGGTACCTACAGCTTAACGTGGATTCGAATCACTCGCAAACATCCATGCTACCGCCAGTATTCAAACCTGAAGCCTGGAGTTACAAAAGGGGCAGAGCACTAGTCAGTTGGACATCAGGTCGCTATATTAGTTTGGAGCTTGTAATTAAACATAGCAGTGGCCAGTGGCCATCACTAACAAATGTTTGGATTTTAGGTATCTTTCTGTGGAAAAATTCGATTGAAGATGTATTACTTTTGAAGTGACGTGTCGTCAGATGTCAGTTTCAGCGTTCATCAGGTTGGAGCAGCATAGGTATTTCTCATTCCAAATGAGTATATTAGTTTGGTTTGTTTTGGTTTGCCACTTTAGGGTTTTGTCGCTCTATTTTGCGCACACTTTGAGCTAATTAGACCAGAGCCTACAGTTTAACGTGGATTCGAACCACTAAAAACATCCCTGCCACCGCCGAGACTCGCACCCGAAACCAGTGATACCGAGCGCCAGACACTCGGCTATTAAGGCCCCTTACATTGCATACATTTTTATACATACAAATACAATAAAATATATTACATACATTTATATATACTATAAAAATACATTACATACATTTCACACTAAAAACATATAAATACCAAATCTGGTATTGAAAGAGTTACTTTATACATCACTTTATTGACAATCCTTGTTTTATGTATTTTTTTATCTAGAATTAAAGTACATTTCTGCAACGAATCAGAAACGATACATGGCGAGTATCGAACAATCCAAAACAAGTGAGTCTGATGTTTATAGATAACAAACCATCATACATTTTTTCTGCTCGAGATAGATAATACACCCAGACTCGAGAATATTTGCTCACACGGAAGCATTAACGGAAAAAGTATGAATCATTTCGTTTTTCTAAATCAAAGAAGAAACTCCTTTACGCAAAAAAGAAAAGAAATAAAAAAAGGAAAAAAGAAAAACGAAACAGTATTGAACACAACAGAAGTCATCGCGTTACTACCAGATCCAATTTTCTACAAACAAATAAATTTCCAAGACAGACTAAGATGTTTATCCGATATTTTCTTGTTGTGCTGCGATGTGAGTTTATTTTTTTGTTGTTGTTGTTTTATATCCATTTCAATCGATAAGCGAAATAAATTTTGAAACAAAATCTTTGTCTCTACCTCTGAATATTCATCCAATATTATTTTCTGTGCCTTTATTTATTCATTTATTTATTTGTTTATTGTATTTTATTTAAGGTAGAAAATCGTATTGCCTTTCTGTTCGCAAATAGAGTGGGAAAAATGTTTTGGTTTTCGGTATCTTTCTGTTCTGATGTGGAAAAAAATTCGATTGAGGATGTATTACTCCTAAAGTGACGTGACGTCAGATGTCAGTTTCAGCGTTCGTCATGTTGGAGTAATAAAGGTAGTTCACATTTCAAGTGTTTTGGTTTGTCGTTCTACTGTCATTTTGTGCACATTTTAGGCTAATTAGACAGAGACTTAGATTCCGAACCATTAACAAACATCCATGCCACCGCCAGAATAAGAATCTGAAAGCCTGTGGTACCCAAAGGCCTTTGACCAGAGCGCTAGCAGTTGGCCGTCAGGCCGCTATATTAGTTTGGGGCGATCTTTTAATTAAAAATTTAAAAATATAATACGAAACAACGTTGAACACAACAGAAATCATCGCGTTACTACCATATCCATTATTCTGCAAACAAATAAATTTCCAAGACAGTTGGTTGGTGCCTCACGTTTCGCGTTCGAGTAACGGCGATGCTATGGATGTTTGTAGGGGCTCGGAATCCACTTTATACTGTAAGTGTCGATCTAATATGACCGTAGTGGGTTGACAACCCTACCCCGTAAAAAAAGGCAGACGGGCTTGGTCCACCATGGGGTTGTGGCGGCAATGAAGAAGAAACGCCTAACACTCATGAAACAATTATATTTTTATGTTTATAGTTTTGGACCTGAATGGCCGAGTGGCTAGCGCTCTGGCGCTCGGTACCACAGGTTTCGAGTCCCGGCGGTGCCATGGATGTTTGTAGGGGTTCGGAATCCACTTTAAACCCTAGGTCTCAGTCTAATAGGATCGTAGAGCGTTGCGGGGGCATTGTTACTTCGCGTCCGTGGCTTATCTTCATGTTACACGCGCCCCCTGGGTAATGCAAAGTGAGTAATGTCTGTGCAGCACTTGCTGCCTTAAGGCATCAAGACCAAGTTGTCTAAGCGTTTTGCCAGCTGCATTAGAAAGAAAAAAATATTTAAAAGTTTTTCCTTTTTTCTTTTTCAGGTTCATTTTATTGCTATCGTTCTTAATAAAAAGTACATCATTGATTGAAAAAATTAATTTCCGCTAATTAAAACTAATTCAAATTTTACGCACCATTTTCCAAGGAGTACCAAGGCAGAGCTGAAAACAACAGCACGAGCTCGAATCTTCCTCCATAAATAAAAGTTCCCTTGGGTACAACGTGAACGTGAAACAATCCCCCTCTATTCTTTCTGCAAGAAAGAACGAAGGAGTTGTTTGGGCAAACCATTGCGTCTTTATTAATAAAATATTTTTAGTGTTGCGTCCATTGCATCTACGTGCTGTGTAATGACTGCTCCTTTCTGGAGAACTTCATTATTGCTCCCACATTTCCTGAGTTCCGGTTTTTCTTTATCCGGGGAGAATAACGCTCCCGTTTTTTCCGTTTCTTTATATTTACTCTTTGTTATCCAATAAGGGATAGTGTTCGGTTTTGTTGCTGAAATTGGTCAAATGTTTCAACAGATTATTTAATTAATTAATTTTGATATACATTTTATACCATTTGTAACTTATTACATATTGTATAAAAAATGGGGGATGGCCTTAATATTCGTCCCAAATAGAAGTGGCAAAATGTGGGTGCAGTGTATCTCACTTTCGTGGTATATCCTAGGTAACGCTGAATTTGCTACATGACGTTCTATCGCAGAATTATCACATATCAAAGAATATTAAAAAGAATGTTAATATATAATGCGAAAAATATTTTTTTATTAATTATCATTCGCAAGAAACGCCTTGGGGCGTGATGGCCGAGTGACTATCGTTGTGGCGATTGGTGCCACAGGTTTCAAGTTGGAATCCCTGCATAAAATATTGCGACACATGGTCCAGTAATAATGGAAGCAGCTAAATTAGAGGACTCAGGTTAATATCCACTAATGGCATCTATTATAGCCTCAGTTTTCAGAAACAAAAGACTCAATGGCGATTGTAACTTCATATGTAAGCATATTGTATCGTTAATCAAGCTGAACCATGGAATTTTCTCAGGTTTCTCAGATTAAACACATATAGGAATGGCAATTATACCTAAAATTCTTCCAATGCTCTGCCTTTATCAGACTATTAATGCGGCATTCGTGTTATGCATAATGGGTATACGAAGTGTATACCATGGATGTTTGTAGTGGTTCGCAATCCATTTTATACCATTGGTTCCGGTCTAATATCACTGTTCAGCGTTAGTCGTAGAGGTTACAACCCTACACTGTAGTAAGAAAACATCTCCAGTTTCGAAATCTGCCAGTAGGCAGACGGCTGGGTCCACCATTGGGCCGTCGCGTCAATGAAGAAGAAACGTCTAACACTTACGTAACAAATATATTTCTTATTTAAAATTTTTTATTTTTATCTTTCATCCTCATTTTATTTCTATCTTCATAAAGAAAACGGAACATCATCGAATAAAAAAAAAAAAATTATGACTTCGTATGAAAAAAATTATGAATTATGAAAAAATTATCTTTTATCGCAGAATGACCACATATCATAGAACCTTAAAAATGTTAATAAAAGTACGAAAAATGTTTTTTTTATTAATTATCATTTGCAATAAACGCCCTAGGAGCCCGATGGCCGAGTGATTGTCGTTGTGACGCTTGATGCCAAAGATTTGGGTTCGAGTAACTGCGATGTCATGGATGTTTGCAGTATTTCGGAATCTACTGTAAACAGCAGGTTCCGGACTAATATGACTGTAGAGCGTTAGGCGTAGAGCTGACAAATTTACTTGCAAAAACAAAACATCTTCTGTCTCGTAATCTGATAGCCAGGGAGATGGCCTTGGCCCATCCGTGGGATGTTGTGCCCATCAAGAAGTATTTAGCTATGTGACTAAAGCTCTGGAGGTCAGTGCCACAGGTATCAGGATCGGGTCCTGGAGGTTCCATGGATGATTGTAAGGGTTCGGAATCTACTTTAAACCGTTGGTCCAATGTATACCGTAAGTTCCGGTCTAATATTATTGTAGAGCGTTGAGAATAGGAGTGCTAAACCTACCCCGTAAAAATAAATCATCTCCGGTCTCGAAATCTGCAAGTACGCAGACGGGCTTGGTCCACCTTGGGTCTGTTGCACCAAGGAACAAGAAACGTAACTTAACACATACGTAACAATTATAGTTTTTATATTTAAAGTTTTTACTTTTATTTTTGGGCACATTTTATTATTTTGGTTAGAAACTAAATGGAACACCATCGATTGAAAAAAAATTCTCATCTCTATGAAGACATGAAGCCTGGATAAAATTACCAGTACAAAAGACGAATCTCTAATGTCCCAAACTTAGCTTTTACATTAATCACACCACATAAAAACGCCTTTACGTGTTTATAATCCTTCGAATTTAAGAATGCAATGCTACCATCTACCACACACTCTCCATTTAATAAAAACAAATAATTCTTCGTACCTACCCAGATTAGAATCCGAAATACACACATAAAAAAAGTAGAAAATCAGTAAAAAAGAAGCAATCTCTTTAACTGAAATTAATTTCTCGCTAATTAAAACTAATTCAAATTTTCACGCACCATTTTCCAAGGAGTACCAAGGTAGAGCTGAACACAGCAGCACGAGCTCGAATCTTCCTCCATAAATAAGAGTTCCCTGGGTACAACGTGAATCTTTCTTGCAGAAAGAACGAAGGGAGTTGTTTGGGCAAACCTTTGCGTCTTTATTAATAAAATATTTTTATTGTTGCGTCCATTGCATCTACGTGCTGTGTAATGACTGCTCCTTTCTGGAGAACTTCATTATTGCTCCCACATTTCCTGAGTTCCGGTTTTTTTTTATCCGGGAGAGAATAACGTTCCTGATTCTTTATATTTAATCCTTGTTATCCAATAAGGGATAGTGTCCGGTTCTGATGCTGAATTTGGTAAAATGTTTCAACATATTATTTAATTTATTTATTTTTGATTTACATTTTATACAATATGTAACTTATTGTATAAAAGGGGGGGATGGTTTTAATATTCGTTCCAAATAGAAGTGGCAACATGTGGATGCAGTGTATCTAATCTCGTGATATATCCTAGACAACGCTGAATTTGCTGTATACATGACTTTCTATTGCAGAGTGGCCACATATCAAAGACACTTCAAAGAATGTTAATAAAAAATGAGAATAATTTTTTTATTAATTAACATTCGCAATAAACGCCTAGGGACGTGATGGCCGAGTGACTATCGTTGTGGCCCTTGGTGCCACAGATTTCGGGTTCGAGTCCCGGTGCTGTCATAGATGTTTGTAGTGATTCGGAATCCACTTTATACCGGTCTAATATTACTGTAGAGTGTTAGGTGTAGGGCTGACAAATTTACCCCGAAAAATAAAACATCCTCTGTCTCGTAATTTGCCATTAGTGAGATGGCCTTGGCGCATCATGGAGCTGTAGCGCCCAACAATAAAGTATTTATTTATGTGACTAGCTCTCGGAGTTCGGTGCTACAGATTTCGGGATCGAGTCCGGAGGTTCCATGGATGATTGTAATTTGTCGGAATCTACTTTAAACAGTTTTCCAGGTCTAATCTGACTGTAGAACTTTGGACATATGGTTGACAGCCCTAGCCTGTAAAAAGAAAGCATCTCCTGTCTCTAATCGCCAATAACGAAGAATAAACGTCTAATACTTCTGTAACATTTATATTTTTTATATTTAAAGTTTTTTTTTTCAGGCTCATTTTATTGCTATTATTATAAACAAAATGGGACATCATCGATTGAAAAAAAAAGTTATGCCTTCTTCACTATCAAAACTTGAATTATACATAAAATTACTAGAACAAAAGACGAATCTCTAATACCCAAAACTAAGCTTCTACATTAATCACAGCACTTAAAAACCCTTTTATAGCATTTATAATCCCATGAATTTAAGAATACCATACTACCATCTACCACATATTCTCCATTTAATAAAAACAAATAATTTCTTCGTACCTACGATAATCCAAAATATATACAGAAAAAAAGTGAAAAATCAGTAAAAAGAAGCAAATCACTTTAACTAAAATTAATTTCCCGGTAATTAAAACTAATTCAAATTGTACGCACCATTTTCCAAGGAAGTACCACGGCAGAGCTAAACACAACAGCGTGAGCTCGAATCTTCCTCCATAAATAAGAGTTCCCTTGGGTACAACGTGAATCCTTCTTGCAGAAAGAACGACGGGGGGTTGTTTGGGAAAACCTTTGCGTCTTTATTACTAAAATATTTTTATTGTTGCGTCCATTGCATCTACGTGCTGTGTAATGACTGCTCCATTCTGGAGAACTTCATTATTGTTCCCACATTTCCTGAGATCCGGTTTTTTTTATCCGGGAGAGAATAACGCTCCCGTTCTTTTCCTGATTCTTTATATTTAATCCTTGTTATCTAATAAGGGATATTGTTCGGTTTTGTTACTGAAATTTGGTAAAATGTTTATAAGACGTTATTTATTTTTGCAAAATATACATTATATACAATTTGTAACTTATTACATATTGTATAAAATGTATATCATAAAAATATTTTTTAAAGCTTCTAACAGTTTTTTGCTAAAAGAAAGCGTTTTGTAAAGAAAATTATTTTGACATCTCATAAAATTAATATTATTATTTGAATGATTGTGTGGTGCTTGGTAATATATAAATTTTCTTCTTTATATAAATTTTGGCAAATTTCAAATCTGATGTATCCTCAGACGGATTAATATTTAATCTTTTTGTTATGCAATAAAAGATAACTTTCGGTTCTGTTATGGAATTTGGTAAAATGTTTCAACATAATATTTAATTAATTTATTTTTATATACATTTTATACAATATGTAACTTATCACATATTGTATAAAATATATATCATAAAAATCCCTTTTCAAAGCGTGTAACAGCATTTTTGTTCAAAGAAGGTGTTTTTTGGAGAATATTATTTTGACAACTAATGAAACTAATATTGATACTTAAATGAATATACGGTGCTTGATCAGTTTAAGTTCTTTGGATATATTTTTGGTATACGTTAAGTCTAATGAATCTTCAGCCAGATAAAAATAAAAATAGTGTTCGGTTGTGTTAATAAATTTGTAAAATGTTTCAAAAAATTATTTAATAAGTTACATATTGTATTAAATGTATATCATAAAAGCCTTTCCAAAGCGAGTAACAGTATTTTTGTTGGAAGACAGCGTTTAGTGAAAAATAGAACTTTTACAACTCATAAAATTAATATTAATACATTAATGAATATGTTGTACTTGGTAAGTTTAAATAGATTACGTTTAGATCTGTTACGGACTTTGCTAAAATGTTTAAAAAGATTATTTAATAAGTTACATATTGTATAAATGTATGTCAAAAAAAAACATTTTCAAAATGTGCAACAGTATTTTTGTTGACTTCTTATAAAATTATTATTAATATTTAAATGAATAAGTTCTGCTTGATAAGTTTAATTTTTTTAGACAAATTTTTGGTAAACGTTAAATCTAATGAATCTTCGGCGAGATTTATATTTATTCCTTGTTACACAATAAGAGATAGATATATGTTTGGATGAATCACAATTAGAATCCATTCCTATCTTAAAATTCTCTAACTAACATAATATGATGGTTCCATTTTCACAATTTAATTCCAAATTCAACTAAAATATCAAACGATTTAGTGAATCTTTTGACTGACACATATACTAAATCTTTTACACATTTCATAGATAGAATTCGAATCACTCCCTTTTCTACCTTCTAACCCTTTTTCTACAATCAAAACCTTTTAGTTAAATTTGCATTATCATCCAAAAAAAAGGGGTGAAAGCTGTATTAGAAAAAAACGCGGAGGATCCAACGGAATCCTGGATATAAATCAACTAGTGTGAAGATCTTTTTGAATGCTTTGTATAGCAGGGCTTCGTCTTCTCAACCCATTAGAAACTTCCATAAAATCAACCCTCGGGATGAATTATTCATGGCCAAAAGTGTTCTCTGTACCGAAATTCTTTTTTCCTACCTTCCATTCACTTTTCCCGGAATAAATAATAATAAAAAGAAGAAGACAGGATGAAGAGAGAGTTTTCATCGATTCCGGGTTAGATCCAGAGAGATTTCGCATCGTTATCGAATCCGGGGACGTGGAAGGCCGTAAGAGATTTTGATCCGGGATTCCGTTTCTGGATATATTTTCCCTTTCTTTGGTTCTGGAAGTAAGCTTATTATTTTTTGTCCACTCTTGTGTGAAGAATGTAGTTTTGCAAAATTCTGGACTTAAACGAGGTCACGTTAAACGTACCAGAAATTCCAGACAGTGGAATATTCAATTCCTACGAACTTACAAATTCTCTAATTAATATGATGATTCCACTTGCCACAATTTAATTCCAAATTCAGCTAAAATATCAAATGATTCAGAGAATTTTTGTTTAATAGTTTCAGTTTAATACGCAGTTGGCAACTGCAAGACGACTGTATTATTTTTGATCCAACATGGGAAGGGACAAGGGACATGCAATGTAGATCTATCTCTCATGGTGAGCTTCGGGCAACGTCTAGTACCACAGTATGATCTAAAAACACACCCATCAGTATAGCTATCAGTGTGAGTTTTTTAAAGCAATGCAAATACATGAACAAATTTACATTGCCACCGTTATAGAACTTATATTTCTTAGTGTACATAACATAACATAGCGATAACATATAACACTAACGCGATAACATATAACACTAACGCGATAACATATATGCTATCGCGTTAGTTGGAATAATATCAAGACTATATATAAGACAGATCCTTTTAAGAGTAACACTTATACAGGTTTGGATAATGCTATGAACAAACGTCAATGTTTTGATGCTTTGTTTGGTTTCTTTTTGTCGCTCTACTGTCATTTTGTGCACATTTTAGGCTAATTTAACCGGCTAATTTGACCCACTAACAAACCTACATGCCACTGGCAGGATTTGTACCTGACGCCTTGGTACTAAATGTTTGGATGATACACAATTCGAATTCTTTCGAACTTTAAAACTCTCTAACTAATATGGTAGATTCCATTTCCACAATCTAATTCCAAATTCAACTAAATTTTCAAACGATTTAGTGAATTTTTTGACTGACACATATACTAAATCTTTCACACGTTTCATAGATAGAATTCGAATCACTCCCTTTCTACCTCCTAAAACCTTTTCTACAATCAAAACCTTTTAGTTAAATTCGCATTATCATCCAAAAAAAAAGAGGTGAAAGCAGTATTAAAAAAACGAAAGAGGATTCAACGGGAATCCTGGATATAAATCAACTAGTGTGAAGATCTTTTTGAATGCTTTGTATAGCAGGGCTTCGTCTTCTCAACCCATTAGAAACTTCCATAAAATCAACCCTGGGATGAATTATTCATGGCCCAAAAGTGTTCTCTGTACCGAAATTCTTTTTCCTACCTTCCATTCACTTTTCCCGGAATAAATAATAATAAAAAAAAGGAAGAAGACAGGACGAAGAGAGTTTTCATCGATTCCGGGTTATATCCAGAGAGATTTCACATCGTTATCAAATCCGGGTACGTGGAAGGCCGTAAGAAATCCGGGAATCCGTTTGTGGATAAAGTTTTCCTTTTTTTGGTTTTCTGGAAGTAAGCTTATTATTTTTGTCCATCCTTGTGTGAAGAATGTATTTTTTGCAAAATTCTGGACTTAAACGAGGTCATGTTAAAAGTACCAGAAATTTCAGACAGTGGAATGTGAAGCCAACCAAGAACAAAGGGAAAATAATTTGTAACATAGTTGCCATTTCCCTAAAAAGAGATAATTGCTGGATTTAATCCCTAAAAGATTACCCCTTACCACTGCCGGATTTAGATGAAAAGAGGCCCAGGATATTTCACTTATGAGGCCCCTTCACCTCCAATTTTTAAGTTTGTAAATTACATGACAGATAATAATAAAATATATCTCACTGTGATATATATCAATGTGATATACACTCAAGAGCCAAAACATTATGACCACCCCTACATTTTTGCATTGAACTCGCCTGGATGACGTGGAAGGCACGTGATCAGGTGGAAGTGGTATTTAACTGGTATTAAGTGGTGCTATTAATCCATGCCAAGGCGGGTTGAAGCTGTGTTGCGCGCGCCAAAGGTGGGCCAACTCGTTATTGACAGGTGGTCATAATGTTTTGGCTCTTGAGCGTATATCAATATGTTAAATGAAACATGTTGTGATAGATATTAATCATTATAAAAAAAATGTGGTACAGAAAATAAATAAAAAAAGTAGACTGCACTTATTACTTACACTTGTCTTGGGCATTTATTCTCAGCACCATATACAGTACTTGTAGCAATAGCTAATCAATCATAACACACATTTACAAAGAAACAAAATTCAAATAATAAAAATCTTTGACTACGAAAATAAAATATGCAAATAGAAATTATCATATTTTCTATCAAGTTAAAACTTAGTAGCATAAGACGCGTCAATATTTGCCATAGCAATCGGTGAAAGTATGAACTATACTTTGGTGCAATCTAGTCTATACAAACGAACAGACCCAATGAGCCGAACGCGTTGATCTTAACCAATGCATTTTTATGTTTGTTTATTAGTCATATGTGTAGAATTTCTCCTTATTTTCGATTAAGTGTTTTAGTGTTTACTGTTTTTAGAATAGTGTAATTCTAACTTTGCTAACAATTTGACTGTAGACCCCTCTTGACCTTGAGGCCCTAGGCTGAAGCCTAGTTAGCCTGTAGGAAAATCCGGGCCCCCTTACATACTGAGCCTCATAATTGTAACTTTCGAACACTATGATTTAATTACTGCAAAATTGTTCTTATTATTATTGAGTTGTTGCATAATTATCAGGTGTTTCTTTGACGTGCTATATTTTAATAAAAATTTACAATATTTTATAAATTTATGAATGAAAATATCCTTCTACTTTTAGGTTATAAAAATGCGGGTCGATAACCATACTCATTTTCGCCATATTATGTTGTACCACTTTGAGAAAGGATGGAAAGCAGTGCATTCATTTCACGATCTCAACGAACTTTTTCGGTGAGGGCACATTCAGCAGGGAATGTTTCAAATCTGGCGACACTAGCTTGGAAGATAAGGCAGGAAGAGGTTGATCATCGGATTTCGACGACCAGGCACTTTTGGCAGCCGTGGAAAGGGACGAAAACTTGACAACTTGAATGCTGGCCGACAACTTCAATATGACTATTCAACCATCGTTCGACATCTCAAAAGGTTTGAAAAGGTATGGAAATAGGCTGGATGGATCCCTCCAGAACTCAGCGACTGCAATAAAGCCGAATGTGTATGAATTTTCACCAACTTACTTTAATGAAACGAGCGAAATCTGTTTCTGTTTGGCGCAAGGAAAGCTGGATTCAAACTTCAACAAACGAAGTTGAATCAAATGTATCTATGTCTGACGATAAATTTGCAGGACTTAAAAAGCCCTGTCAGTGGGCTACAGAATGTAGGAAGATTATGAGGAGACGATTTCCGAGCGTTGGGCTTGTTAAAAAAAAAAAAAAAAAAAAAATAAATTTAAAAAAAAGTGGTAAAATATTGGCAGATGGCATTCCATAGTTGCCTTAATTAAAAAAAAAATATGGGTACATTAAAGAGGCCTCGCCCGTTTTGTAGCCTGGCCTAACTCTATATCTACTAAATATCTGAGGTTATACCTATTGAGAAGTGACTTAAATAAAAAAATTTGGCACTAGAAAACAACAATATATTAACACAATTTTGTATTTTGACAATTTAAAAAACATATATAGTGTTCAAAAGTAAAATATTATTATTAATTTACAATAAAACTGCTTCTTTTGTCACATTTTATCTGTTAAAGTAACAAATCCTGCAGAACCAATTTCATTTTCTTCAAAAAAAAAAAAAAAAAAAAAAAAAATCTACCACCCCAACGAAGTTTATTGGGTGACAAAAATCGACTCCGGGAGAAATGATTTATTCGAGACCCCTAGTCGAAATTGGATCGGCGAGGTTGGCAACAGTTATGAAAACACGTGACAAAAATCCCTTCACATTGCCACCACTCTAATAATGAATTATTGGTTATTTGCTTGCAGAACCAAAAACCTTCTCTCTCTTCGCGTCTTTGGACAAATTGAATAATTCAGCAAAATTCTTATCAGACTTTTAGGTAACTTTAGCTCTTACTGCGATTCGTCGATGCTATCGATAGGGTTTCTTATAACTTTACCCCCAAAATCGATCTCAAGGATACTTTTATCCTAAGGACAAAAAGGACATAAGTGAGGAAAATCTAGGATATCGATATAGATTTTGGGAAAAGTCTTGGGGGAGAGTGAATTGTGGAAGTCGATAGTTTAAAGTTATGTATCCTTCTACGGACCAAAGATTAATTTTATGTTATCGGGAAATTTTAGTGGTACTTGGAAATGGAGGCTATGGATTGGTGAAGCAATTGCTGGAATTTTCCAGCGAAAAGTAGTTTTTCCAAAATTAGAGATGATGTGGTGATTTGTTATCGAAAACGAAGTGAAAGGACCTTTTGCAAGAGTAAGTTCTGGAGCTAGCAATTTAGTACGATAATTGCTGATTCAGTAAAATACTTAGAATTTAAGGAAAAAGAAAATTTAATTTACAGAATGTTTTAATATGATCTCGTTTGACATAAACTCAAATATGATAATATAATAATATAATTTGATACAATGTTTGTATAATAATCATTCCGCAAACAAAATTTAATGCAACTTCTTTGATCAATTCATTCAGACATTTCAAAAATCGCCGGAATCCGTTTTAGCGTCTCACAAAGCCAAACGTGACTCAAACACTAACGAATATTGTGACTTGAAATTTTACACAGATGTCAAGGACAGTGCCAACAATCTAAAAAAAAGAAAAAAATTGAAATTCCATATGCCCGAGAAATTTAAATTAAATTTTTTTTTACTTTTGGGAACAGTAGTATTTGTATAATAATATAGTTTGATATAATCACGTTGTTGTGTTTTTTATTGCTTATTGTAGCCTGCTATTGGAAATAAAATTAATATGAAATTATTTCGTTATTCTTAGCTAAGAACCATCACATCAATATAACTCTAGACCATTTTCGTAATGGTGATATCCTGATTTTTATATGAAAGAAACTTTTGCACGAGTAATTTCTGGAGCTAGCAATTTAGTACGATAATTGCTAATTCAATAAAATACTTATAATTTAAGGCAGAAGAATATTTAATTTACAGAATGTTTTAATATGAAGTTTTTTTCTTATTCTTAGTTATGGTCCTTAACATCAATATAACTCTAATCCATTTTCGTTGTGGTGATTTGGTATCGAAGACGAAATGAAAGAACCTTTCGCACGAGTAAGTTGAGATAGCAATTTAGTAAGATAATTGCTAATTCAGTAAAATGTTTATAATTTAAGGAAAAAGAATATTTTATTAAAAATATATTTTAATATGATATTATTTTCTTATTCTTAGTTATAGACCATCACATCAGTATAACTATAGTACATGTTTTTAGTGGTGATGTACTAATTTGTTATCGGAAACGAATTAAAGAACCTTTTGCCAGAGCAAGTTCTGGAGATAGCAATTTAGTACGATAATTGCTGATTCAGTAAAAGGCATATAATTTAAAGGAAAAGAATATTTAATTTACAGAATGTTTTAATATGATCTCGAATGATACAAACTCTAATACAATAATATAATTTGATATAATGTTTGTATAATAATATAGTTTGCTAATAACTCGTTGTGTTGTTTTTATATTTCTTGTATTTTTTTTTTATTTTATTGCTTAATGTAGACTGTCATTGGAAACAAAAAAAAAAAAAAACATTTTAATACGAAATTATTTTGTTATTGTTTGTTACGGACCATCACATAAATATAATTCTAGCCCATTTTTGTAATGGTGATGTGATGAGTGGTTAACGAAAACGAATTAAAGAACGTATTGAACGAATGGATTCTGGAGCTAGCAATTTAGTACGATAAATGCTGATTCAGTAAACACTGCCAATTCTGAAATTTATTAGTCTAAAAAATAGTAGAAATAACTTGACCACACACCATTTTTCAACTCGATATGCAATGAAAACAAGCGTAGACAAACTGCAAGAAAGCGGTTTCGAGACCGATAAAGGCGCGCGGTGTATTCGCTTTTTAAAATACAGAAAACTGGAGGGCTATTTTGAGTATTATGAAACTATTTCATAGGCAATTGGATGGCATAGTGGAAGTTTTTTCGAGTTTCCTCACATACGACACATAAATACGAAACAATGAAAGCTTGTCAATCAGGGTTGTTTTGTGGTTCAATAGTTGATAATTCAGTAAATGTCAACTATTTGAATTTCTTGCAACACACTGAATTTTCAAAAAATTGTTGTTTTGAGAGAAATCTGAAGAAAATCTTATAACACAATATCATTTTGGAAAATACATTTACAAAACAAATATTTCTAGGATTTTTTCATTTTCTTTTTGCTCTCAACAAAGGATTTTGTATCTTGTTCAAGATTTCGCAACGCATTATAAAACACTGCGCAAATCGCATTCCTCGCATCAGAGAACGTATATATAACACCGAGAGTTTGAACGTTTCCTCTTCAATGCTTTGAAATAAATAACTTGTTTCGTTGTCTGCATTCAATCTATGGCGAATTTGAGAAAATAAATAAATAAAATATTTCCATCTTCTCTTCTTACCAATAAACTAGGACCTTTTCTCGAAATAGAACGCGAATTTAAACCCTTACTTCGAAAAGGAAGAAATTTTCTTCGCCTGGGCACCATTTTTCTTTGTTCTTTCTACCTTGGAAACATCTAAAAATAAAAATAAAAATTATCGATAAATTTTTTTCTGGGGGGGGAGTTGAAAAAAGGGGAGATAACCGGGGAGGAATCCAATTGGATTGGTGGAACAACTTTGCGAGGGAGTTAAACCTAAAATAATAAGATGACACGGCGGTCTTCGAAGCTTGACTTTTTGGAGATCAATGGATTTAATTTATTCAAAGTTGGATTTAACGCACTCTATACGAGAAACAGAGTTTATACTACATGCAATTCTATCACTGTTGTGGCCAACTATAAAAAAGAATCTCTGAAATTTATTTTCCGATTGGAAATGACATATTTCAGAAGACATTGAACTAGTGAATTTTGTACTTTATAATCAATTTTGTGGTTTTTTGGTGAAATGCAATATTTGGATTAAAAATAATTGTGAGATAAATTTTTTTCTTCAATAGAAACTGAAAAGCTAAATAAATAACAAATAAAATGTATTTTTTTTAAATTTAAAACAAAATATTAAAAGTAAAAACAAATTAACTAAAATTTAAATCATCAAAAAAAAAAAAAAATTATGCAAGATTTTTCAATTATTTATTTATTTTTAACTAAAGCTAAAAATTTACAAATTAAAAAAATATTTAAAAACATAACTTAATCATTAAAATTTAAAATCAAATGTCTATCATGAAACAAAAATTTTAATATGTATATAAATAACATTTGAAAAACAAAATACGCATTAATTTTGTTTCATCAATCAATTTAGTTTGAGAAACTAAATTGATACGTAACAAATAAAATTTCTTTTTTTCAATTCAAAACAAAATTTTAAAGAAAAACAAATGAACTAAACTGGAAATCATAAAAAAGAAAAATTAGACAAGATTATTCATTTATTTATTTTTAATCAAAGCTAAAAATTAAAAAAATTAAAAAAAAATATTAAAAGACATAATTTAAACATTAATACATTTAAAACCAAATATTTATCATTAAGCAATATATATATATATATATACACATATAAAGTAAAACAAGATATAGATTAAAAAGTAAAACAAATTACTTAATAAGGCATAAAATAACAAATGACACATAATCTTAAAATGAAAACAATATATAACATAACAAGTCCAAAAACAAAACATAAACATATACCTAAAAAAAGCACTAAAAATAACGAAACGCAAGCTGACAGCAAAAATAAAAATTATCACTGAAAAAAAATGAATAAATAAATAAATGAAATAATACACGAAATAAGGAGGAAACAAAAATAAACAGAAAAAGAATAACAACCTTTGAAGAGAAAAAAAATCGTCCTCTTCTTCGCAACAACACTTGCGATAGAAATTTAAAGCCTCGTCACAGATAGTGTTAGCGAAAGGGCAAGTCCAAAAAAGAAAAGTCCATCGTCAGAACTCGGATGATGCTAACGGTCTTTTACGTTGCTGTATTCTATTTTTGTTTTTTATTTGTCATCGTTATTTTCCCACCGACACTGTGGCAACATCGCTACAATGGGTGCAAAAGGGGGTCTGTGAATCGTGGGGCATTCTGGGACGGAAACAGGCCAAACTTTGAAACTTCATTCACAAAAAAATAAAATAAATAAAATAAAAACATTCAGAATTTTTCCTTTTTTTCTTCACCCCTTTCCTGAAAACGACATTGGAATAGAGATAGTCATCGTATTTCTTAAGTAACAACATATGTGGCAAATAAATACACCTTCTTAAATTAAAAATGAATAAAAAAAAAGTAAACAATTTTGTTATTTGAACTTTCAGAAAAAAAAATCTTTACTAAACTAGTTCAAATTTTATCCTAATATATTTTATTTTGATTTCAGTAATATAATCGAACAGATCGTATTTTAATGTTAATGTTAATTTTTATTTCAAAATTAAGATATTTGTAACACCTTTTATTGTTTTTGTATATGAGTGGACCTCATTTGAATAACAAAATTTCGTATGAAATAGTAGAAATGGTTGAATAACCGAACTTCTAGAAAACAAAACTAACAAACGAAATTGATGTATAACATCTGAAAAAAAAAAAAAAAAAATAAATAATAAATAAAATATATTTTTTTAAATTCAAAACAAAATATTAAAGTAAAAGAATTTAACTAATAAGACATATAAGAGCAAATGAAATACAACCTTAAATTGAAAACAATATAGAACACAACAAGGCAAAAAACAAAACATAAGTATATACCTAAAAAAGCACTAACAATAATGAAACGCAAGCTGACAGCAAAAGTAAAAATTTATCACTAAAAAAATGAATAAATAAATAAATTAAATAATAAACAAAATAACGAGGAAACAAAAATAAACAGAAAAAGAATAACAACCTTTGAAAGGAAAAAAAATCGTCCTCTTCTTTACTACACAACACTTGCAATAGAAATTTAAAGCCTCGTCACAGATATTGTTAGCGAAAGGGCAAGTCCGAAAAGAAAAGTCCAGTGAAGGCACATTGTCAGAACTCGGATGATGCTAACGCTCTTTTTACGTTACTGTATTTTATTTTTATTTTTATTTTTATTCATTTTTTCATCGTTATTTTTCCCACCATCATTGTGGCAACATCTCTACAATGGTGCAAAAGGGGGCTTTTTGAATCATGGGGCATTATGGGACGAAACGAGCCAAACTTTGGAACTTCATTCACAAAAAAAATAAAATAAATAAATAAAAAACATTCAGAATTTTTTTCCTTTTTTTTCTCACCCCTTCCTGAAAACGACATTGGACTAGAGAGGATCAGCGCGTTTCTTAAGTAACAACATATATGG
This sequence comes from Caerostris extrusa, assembly GCA_021605095.1. Classification (NCBI taxonomy): domain Eukaryota; kingdom Metazoa; phylum Arthropoda; class Arachnida; order Araneae; family Araneidae; genus Caerostris; species Caerostris extrusa. Next base: position 21,386 of record BPLR01020910.1, read on the forward strand.
CAAATAAATACACCTTCTTAAATTAAGAATTCTAAAAATAAATAAATAAAATAATAATAATAATTAGTTTTATTTGGATTTTTATCAGAATCTAATAGTCGAATGATTGCCAAAAGTTTAATCACTGATAAAAAAAAAAAAAAAAAAAAAAAAAAATCTTTGCTAAACTAGTTGGAAATTTAATCTAATTAGTATTTGTTTTTGATTTTAGTGATATAATCGAACAGGTCAATTTTTATTCAAAATTAAGGTATTTGAATAATACTTTTATTTTTTGTACACATCACTGGACCTCGTTTGAATAACAAAATTTCAATTGAAATAGTGGAAATGTTTGAATAACCTTTGAAGGAAAAAAAAAGTCGTCCTCTTCTTCACTACAACACTTGCAATAGAAATTTAAAAGCCTCGTCACAGATATTGTTAGCGAAAGGGCAAGTCAAAAGAAAAGTCCAGTGAAGGCACATCATCCAGAACTCGGATGATGCTGACGTTCTTTTGCGTTACTGTATTTTATTTTTTTATTTTTATTTATTTTTCATCGTTATTTTTCCCACCGACATTGTGGCAACATCGCTACAATGGTGCAAAAGGGGGCTTTGAATCATGGGGCATTCTGGGACAAAAACGAGCCAAACTTTGGAACTTCATGCACAGAAAAATAAAAAAAAATAAAGTAAAATAAATTTAAAAAACATTCAGAATTTTTCCATTTTTCTCACCCCTCTGAAAACGACATTGGAGAGATGGGCAGCATGTTTCTTAAGTAACAACATATGTAGAAAAATAAATACACCTTCTTAAATTAAAAATGAAAAAAAAAACAAAAAAAAAAAAAAAAAAAACATTAATTATTTAATTATTTCAACCTTCAGAAAAATAAATTCCTTTGCTAAACTAATTGGAATTTTTATTTTGATTTCAGTAATATAATCTAACCGATCGATTTTTAAATTCAAAATTAAGGTGTTTGCAATACTTTTATTGTTGCTGCTTATCAGTGCGCCTCATATGTCATTTGACGTATTAAAACGAACACCACCTCATTAAAAAGTATGATGAAAATACCATTGGAATATTTTTGAATAACTTTCTTTCCTATATGTGTTGCATTTGAGAAACCTGATAAATCCCATGGTGCGCAATGATTATAGATGCATTATGCTTATATATGTTGCCACAAAGACATCTAGTCTCTGACTGTTAATGTTATAATAGAAGCCGACTGTGGATACAAACCCTGTCCTCCAGTTCAGCTGTTTCAAATTGCTGGACCATGTGTTTGGTTAATTCCATTTCTGAACATAAGATAACATATTCAAAACAATGAAACATAACCTTAAAATAAAAATGATATAGAACACAACACAAGGCAAAAAAAAAATATGTATAAAACAAAACATAAACACATCTAAAACAGCATTGAGTCAGCTGACAGCAAAAGTAAAAACTTGTCACTAAAAAAAAAGGGAATAAATAAATAATTAAAATAATAAATGAAATAACGAGGAAACAAAAATAAACAGAAAAAGAATAACAACCTTTGAAGGAAAAAAAAATCGTCCTCTTCTTTACTACACAACACTTGCAATAGAAATTTAAAGCCTCGTCACAGATATTGTTAGCGAAAGGGCAAGTCAAAAAAGAAAAGTCCACTGAAGGCACATCGTCAAAACTCGGATGATGCTAACGTCCTTTTTTATGTTACTGTATTTTTTATTTTTATTTATTTTTCATCGTTATTTTCCCACCGACTTTGTGGCAACATCTCTACAATGGTGCAAAAGGGGGGCTTTGAATCATGGGGCATTCTGGGACGAAACGAATGCCAAACTTTGGAACTTCATTCACAAAAAAAAAAAAATAATAAAATAAAGAAAATTAAAAAAAAAAAATAATAAAAAAAAACATTTCAGAATTTTTTTTTTCCTTTTTCCTCACCCTCTTCCAGAAAACGACATTGGACTAGAGATGGTCAGCGTGAATCTTAAGTAACAACATGTATGACAAATAAATACACCTTCTTAAATTAAGAATTCCAAAATAATAATAATAATATTAATAATAATAATAAATAAAAATAATTAGCTAATTATTTGGACCTTTTTTTTATCAGAATCTAATAATCCAATGATTTCAGACGTTTAACATCTGATAAAGAAAAAAAAATTAAAAAAAAAGATAATAATATACCAACTAAACTAGTTGGTATATTATTCTAATCAGTATTTATCCGAATTAAATTAAGGTATTAAGGTATTTGTAATAATTTTATTATTGTTGTACAACAGTGGAGTTCTTATATCAATGTATAACACGAAAATCCCATGAAAGGTTTAATGAAGACAGATAATTGGAAAATTGTTGGAGTAACTGCCTGTTATTTATGTATTGCATCCGAGAAACCTGAAAAAAATCCCACTCCCACTACGATTATACATGATGCTACAATCGCCATCAAGTCTCTTAAAGCTATGACTATAACGGATGTCAACAATGAATACAAATCTGAGTCCTCTATTTTAGCTGCTTTCATTATTACTTGTCCATATATCAGGGTATTTGATGAAATGGGTAAAAAAATATTTAATAATATTTAAATTAAATAATAAATTCTAATAATTAAATAAAACTATTTAAATAAAGAAATTTATAAATGAACCTTATTTTGGATTATAATATTGAAACTAAAAAGTTTTTATGTAAAAAGCTACATTTTTTTCCAAAATTAGGAAAAAAAAAAATGACTACTTCATTTATTTTACATTTTAATCATTTTCTAATAATAATAATAATAATAATAAACATTACTAAATGCAATGGGACATAAAAATAATGATATATCTTTAAAGTGAGAATCAAATTTATACTTGATATTGAAGCTTTTTGACGAAATATTATTCAGGAATTTCTTTGCATATGGAAAGGTCAATGTTAACGGATCGGAAATGACGTCAGATAATTCGTGTCGTATTTCCTTCCAAGCGCTGAATTGCATTTATAATATTATTGTTAAAATCATGTGCTTTCATCCTAATTATAAGTTTTGTGACATCATCAAACATCACTCAATATAATATCTGAAATTAATAAATAAAACAGAGATTTGTGAATAACTCAAACCTTTTAACTTACATAAAAAATGATAGAAAAATTTATTGACATTTTATTATATTTTATGCAGCTTTATAAAATTACACTTAAGCAGTAACCATGACAACCTCGTAACTCTTTGGACTACTTTAAATAGCTACTTCTTTTAATTAAGAAAGTATTATTAAAAAAACATAAATATTCTCTTTCATTTTCGATTACAATAATCTTCATATCATATAATTTTTAAATTAATATTTGTTTGTTTACTTATATTACACAAATATGTCAAATATTTCCCTAATTTCGTTTTTTTATCTGAGATGTAAGTAAAAAAAAAAAGTGCAAAAAAAATTCTTGTTAGAATTTTTTTAATTACATAAAAACATTAATTTTATTGCAAATTTAATTTTTATTTTAAAAATCGTCTGCGAAAGAATTACAAATGGGAAATGACGTCACGGTTCTTGACTCATTCTTATAACCATATATTGTTTAAAAATTCATATAAACGACATTTTTTATCGTTTGATTTTGTTTATTAGTAAATGTTCTTTAATTGTTTGATAAAACACATTATTTATATATTTAAATTATTCGTTAACATTATATTTATAAACATGAGCAAGATTAAGAATTGTTTTTATTCGTTGTTAGAGATTTTCTAGAAATAATTGAAGTAGTATAATTGTGTTCATTTTATTTATTTCAATTTATTTCCTTTTTAAATCTCATTTAAGAGAAAATAAATTTTTTAAAAATAAATTAGTAGACTTGTTGTTGTTGTTATAATGTGTCCATAATTAGTAGACTTAAATTTTATTTGTGCATTCTAAATTGTACTAATTTTTTTAATTAATTAATTTAACAAATTATTAATATTTAAGTTTAAATTTAATTATTAATTTTTATTTTTTATTTAATTTTTAATCACGATTTAAATTAATATTAATTATTTATCAATTTTTTCTTACATTTTAATGTAACAGATGTTCAACTGCATTTTTTTTAAAGACTTGAATCAATAAGAAATTCATATGAGAAATAATATATATATATATATTAAATCCAGTGACATTTGTGATTATATTTACGAGGACATTTTATTTTTATAGTAAAATTTATTTTATATATTTATTATATAGAAATATTATCGATTTTTTATTACTGATTTAATATAAAAATTTTGTATAAAACAAAACGATACAATTAAAGTTTTTGTAGAGTCTGACCACGGATATCGTTAAAGGTAAACATCTAGTTCAACAGCGGAAAAGGATGATTCGACTACTTGTTAGGGATGCTAATCGGATACAAAGCTGCTTTAAAATTAAAAAAATATCGCAGTTAGTGTGGAATTTGCTTAATCTAATTTTTCTTTTAATATCGTGGCATCTAAAATGTTAATTTTTGAAGAATTAAATTCTCTTGATTCCATTTAAAATCTCTCCTTAATGACCCTTCTTTCCCTATGACACCGCTCTTTTTGGATTCCTCCAAGTTCGCCGCTTCTCAGTTTTCCACACTGTAGTTAAAAAAATTCTCACTATCGTTTTTGTATACCTATATTACAAAAAAATGTTATTTAGCGATCTAGCGACCTTCTTAAAAACTAAAAATAAAATGACAGAAATATTTGAATAACAAAATTCACGAAAACAATAGTTTGAATAACAAAATTTAAAAAAAAATTAATAAAAAAATATTAGCTCAAACCTTTTCAACATTGCTGTATAGCTCAAAATCAAAACGAACATTTTTTTTCATGTCAGTGGACCTGCTGCCTCACTTATGTACAAAACGAACAACCACCGATGGTTGACGAGGAGATGACATTGTCTTCTGGGAGAACTTTTAGATGAAACTACTTCAAACTTGAGTGATATGATATGATTTCAGTATTTGTATGAAGGAAAACCCCGAAACCCCTCAACCAAAAACTAGATTTTCGATACGAGCTACCTTATAAACGTTGTCACAATCGCAATGGAATCGATTCAATCATGAAAGCAGCGACTGCAACGATGGCACTAGAGGATACGAAACTAGGGCCCTTCTGTACGATAATTATTAAGTTTATTACTGATGAACTAATCGGGTAAAACAAGCATTGACTTCAGAATTTTATTGCACAATTTTCAAACTGCACTTAATAGAACTTCAAAATAATCTCTAAACTCAACATATTTCACCGTAAAGTATGTAATTCCAAGTATTAACGTTGCACAAACATTAGTTTTTATTAATATCTTAAAACGAAGATTGCAGTTATATATCATGAGACATACAAGGCAATTACAATTGAAGATGATTCGTAAACAATACTTGTGTAGATATTTCAGATATTTAAAACAGGCATTAAAAACTGACATATAGACATTAAAAACATCTTTTTAAATAACTTTGATAATAATAATAAAACAATAATAAAAAATAAAATAATAAGGAAAATACAAAATAATAACAATAATAATAATCTTTTAATTTCATCGTATTTCACCGTAAAAAGTATGCAATTCCCAGTATTTTTATTAATATGTTAAACGAAGATTGCAGTTATTTATTTTAGAACATACAAGGCAGTTGAAATTGAATATGATTCGTAAACAATAATTGTTCAGATATTTCAGAGAAAAAGCTATGATATTTCAACACCCATAAAGACATTAAAAAATACAAATAACATTTTTTAAAATTTTATTTGTTATTTTATTAAAATTTTTTAAAAATTTTCACATTACTTTTGATAATAACAATAAAACAATAATAAAATGATAATGGCATCTTAAAAATAACATAAAACATAACATAAAATAATCAATACAAATATATCATAAAATCAATACAATAATAAACGAACATAACAAACAATAAAAAAATAAAAAATAATAAAACTAAATTTTTTTTTTTAATTATTTAAAAACAAAAACATTTACATTTATTGATGAGGTTTGTTACTCAGATATGCTTATTCATCAAACTTTACAGAAAAACCTATTATTTTTATTGTTGTTTATAATAAAACAGTGTTTGATCAACAAATTCAACATCTGGTATTTACTGTGCAACAAATATTTATAGCACTCAAAATGAACATAATTGTTTTTATTCATTTATTATTATTGAAAAAAAAAAGAACAATTAGCACTCGGAACTGTATAATTAATAATTAATACCAACTGAGAACGATAAAAAGAAAATAAAAGAATAACAACAAAAAGTTTCGAATAAAACGATATTTAAATAGATTTAGCGAGGGGAAAAAGAATAGATAATTTATTATAATAATTACTTACGCACAGATTTATCCTGGAATTAAAAAAAAAGAAAGAAAAACTAATTAACTTGTCTTTTCTTAACACGTATGAAACTCAGGTCAACGACAATAAAACAATAATATAATGATAAAATAATAATAAAATATAAAATAATAACAATAAGATCAATATAATAATAATTTTTTTTGTTCTAATGTAGTTGGCAAACACTTCGATAATTGTCCTGGATGCCTTAAGGCAAGTGCTGCACTGACGTTACTCACTTAGCACTACCCAGGAGATGCGTGTAGCTTGAAGATAAGCTACGGACGCGGAGTAACAATACCCCTCAACGCTCTACGATCTTGTTAGACCGGAGCCTGCGGTTGAAAGTGGATTCCGAACGATTACAAACATCCATGGCGCCGCAGGGACTCGAACCCCGGCGAAAACGTGTGGTATCCAGCCTCAGAGCGCTAGCCATTCAGGCCCATACAATAATAAACAAACATAACAAACAATAAAAAAATAAAACAATGATTAATACATTTTTTAGACAGTATCATACTTTTTTTCTATCAAAATTATGGAATAATTATTAATTGTAGTAAATAAACGTGTAACTACTTAAAAAAAACCAGTAACAGATTTTCATTTATTGGTGAGGCCTGAAACTTAGATATGCTTATTCATTAAACTTATTATTGTTATTGTTGTTTATAACACGGTGTTTGATCAACAAATTGAACATTTGGTATTAACAGCGCAACAAATATTTAATGCACTCAAAATGAAAATAATTGTTTTTATTGATTTATTATGGAGGCAAGAAAAAAAGAACAATTAGCACTTGGAATTGCTTACATCCTTGCAATCAATCATAATGGTTGAATATTCTCCCTGCCTCCTATGTTTAACTGCAACCGAGTTTATATCTAAATTATCGTTTGGATTAATCTCTTAGAAGAGAAACGAAACGAAAATAAAAAAAAAAATTAGAAAAAAAAGAAAGATTAATACAAACTGAGGGCGATAAACAAGAAAATAAAAGAATAATAAACCAAAAGAAGTTTAGAATAAAACGATATTTGAACAGATTTAGCGGAGGGGGGAAAAAAGAATAGGTAATTTATTATAATAATTACTTACGCACAGATTTGTCCTGGAATTAAAAAAAAAAAAAAAAAGAAAGAAAGAAACAAAATTAATTAAGTTGCCTTTGCTTAACACGTATGAAACTCATGTCAATGACAATAAAACAATAATATAATGATAAAATAATAATAAAATATAAAATAATAACAATAAGATCAATATAATAATATTTTTTTGTTCTAATGCAGCTGGCAAACTTAGGCCCATACAATAATAAATAAATGTAATAAACAATAATAAAATAATAATAATAAAACAACGATTAATGCACTTTTAAACAGTAACATACTTTTTTCATCAACATTATGGAATAGAATAATTATCAATTGTAATAAATACAATAAATGTCAATTGAATATGCAACTATTTTTTTTTTTTAAAAAAGAGAGGAAAAGATTTTCATTTATTGGTGAGGTCTGTGATTTATATATGCTTATTCATCTACCTTTACAGAAAAACTTATTATTACTATTGTTGTTTATAATAAAATGTTGTATTTGATCAACAAATTGAACATCTGGTATTTACTGCGCAACAAATATTTACTACACTCAAAATGAAAATAATTGTTTTTATTGATTTATTATTGAGGTAAAAAAAGAGGAACAATTAGCACTTGGAATTGTTTACATCCTTACAATCAATCATAATGGTTGAATATTCTCCCTGCCTTCAATGTTTAACTGCAACCGAGTTTATATCTAAATTATCGTTTGGCTTAATCTCTTAGAAGGGAAATGAAACGAAAAGAAAAAAAAATAAGAAAGGAAAACAAAAAAAAAAAGAAAGATTAATACAAACTGAGGGCGATAAACAAGAAAATAAAAGAATAATAAACAAAAAAAGTTTCGAATAAAACGATATTTGAACAGATTTAGCGGAGGGGGAAAAAGAATAGATAATTTATTATAATAATTACTTACGCACAGATTTATCCTGGAATTAAAAAAAAAAAAAAAAAAAAAAAAACTAATTAAGTTGCCTTTGCTTAACACGTATGAAACTCAGGTCAATATTCGGAAAACGTGATTGCAGGGTAAAAAAATCGATTTCTAAACCTGAAAATTGTGTTTATATATCTATCAATTGGCGATAAAGAACGATTAAAAGGGAAGTAGCAAAAGAAAAAGAATGAAAGAAAACACCTGCCTGTTTGTGATTAAACAACTAAATAGCAAACCAGGTTTTGTAAGAAAAGCTTTGAACAAAAAAAAAAAAATTGATTGATTTTTTTTAAAAGCTCTTTATACATTTTAATCATCAAAAATAAACAATTAAAATATTACGTTTCAACTTTTACACTTTTTGTTTACAAGCAAAAGAAATCGCTACTATTTATTTATAAATTGAGATATAAAAATAAAAGATAAGAAAACTCATTTTAAAAATTAAATTATATAAATAGAAATAAAATAAATAATTAGAGAATAAGTGACATAAGAACATTTTTGAAAGTGTTTTTAATTTTTGTAGAAAATTTCGAAAACATTTTGAAAATGTCTTCAAATTATTTTTTAATTTTGAAAACATTTTTAAAAAGTTCTTTTAATTTTTTTTTAAATTTTGAAAATATTTTTGAAAATGTCTAATTTTTTTTTTTTTTTTGAAAATTTTGAAAACTTTTTTGAAATGTTTTTTTATTTATTTTTTTTTTCTTTGAAAATTTTGAAGCTATTTTTGAAAATCTGCAATATTATTTATACCTTCACGGACTTTTAAATTAAGATAAATGGAATTGTGAACGACACAATGTTTTGGTCATCTCAGATATTTATTAAACTTACTGAGAAACTTACTTAAACTTTTAGAAACTTACATAAACTTACATCTTAGTTGAAATTTTTTTAAATTTGTTTTTTCAATCTTAGAATTCTTAAGGTATTATTAAGGAAAACCTCATTAAGATTATATTTTATTATTTAATAATTTTTAGAAAATCGAAGTTATGGAAATAAATCATGATATGCACTTTTCTAAATGTATTCTTAAGTAATTAATTCCTTTTGTTTTTTTATTAGGCATGTTAGTATTTAAATTCAAAAAGTTAAAAGATAATATTTGCAAAACTTTGACTATTTTAAATCTCTTAGTTATTAGAGAGTTTTTTGCAGCCGTATTTTTGACGTCCGTTAGCTTTTTCTCCCTAACGCGCATGCTCATAGGAAGCATTATTACAAATACGCATGCGCAATTTCCTATGAGCATGCGCGCTAGGGAGAAAAAGCTAACGGACGTCCAAAATACGGTATGCAAAAACTCTCTAATATAAACGGCAGGCCCAGACAATTATGCAAAAATCAATAACTGGATATAACAGTAAAATTGAATACTTTGTTTTTATTTCTTAAAATTGTACATTAAAAGTGCCAAAAATGTTGTAAATGGATATTTAAAATTTTTTAATCCCTTTTAAATAGAGTTATAATGCATTTAAGATTTTATTAAAAGTGTCCACTTTTGAGAGATATTCTATTATTATTTTATTAATAGTGGTAGTCATCTTAATACGCTTTTATTAAAGCAGGTGCTCCTTTCAATTTTCTGCTATTATGAAGGAGCCTGTTCCTTTACAGTACACTTCAGCCAGTATGCAAGTTCTTGATTCTCCACGCTCTTTGATAGTGTGAAAGAGTTTGTTTCTCTGCTTTCTTCTGCCATTATGAAAGCGTTTGTTTCTCTCCACTCTCATGGCAGTATGAAGACGTTTGTATCTCTCCGCTCTTATGCTACATATATGATGGTGCTTGTATCTCCAAATTCGCCTGCCACTTCTGCCAATATGAAAGTTCTTGTTTCTGTACACCCTATGTTCTGTTTCGTAAGTAGAACCCTGGCGCTAGGAGGCAGAAGTTTCGGTGCGAGTCTCGGCGGTGTCATGAATGTTTGTAGTGGTTCGGAATCCCACTTTAAGCCGTAGGTCTCGGTCTCATATGATATAGAGCGTCATAGAGCCCAGTCAGACTTCTCCCCCACATCATTCCCAAACTGTATAGGGCAACTCAGCACTAGCCACAGTGATGTGGTGTGGTGTAGTAGTAGTAGTAGTAAGAAGGATGGAAAAGGAGACAACTTCTATTGTGATGGATCACCCATATGTAGAAGACTGACTTGGCTTTGTGATGCTGACTTTTTACTAAGTCAGCACTATGCCCAGTGCTCTACAGTCATATTAAATCGAAACCTACTGCTTAAAGTGGATACCGAACCCAATAAAGGCATACATGACACCGCCGGTACTGGAACCCAAAACAATGTAGCACAGAGCGCCAGAGAGCTAGTCAATCGAACATCAGGCTCACGCTAGGTATTCTTTACACTACTAGGATTGGTTTGTCGTTCTAAGGTAATTTTTTTTGCACACGTTGCGCTAATTAGACTGGGACCTACAATTTAACATGGATTCCGAACCAATGACAAGCATCCATGCCACCGCCAGGAATCGAATCTGAAGCCTGTAGTACCAACTGCCAGAGCTTCGGTCATTTAACCATCAAGCCTCTTACATTGCTAGGATAAATATTGCCAACCTCTAGGTGTTGTGTCAATATGATTTATAAGTATTTTTAATACGATAAAATTTTATATAATTATTGTAAAATTCATATGTTATGCTATATTCTATGTGCCTCCCTTGGATGGAGGAGATGGGGGAAGTTTGCTTCCTTGCCCCTTGATTGAAATCCCGACTGATGTAAGTGACTTAATGCTTATTAATACTGGAACTGTAACTTTGAAAAAAAAAAAAAGGTACCCTTCTTTCCCTTCAGATGTGGCAAGCAATGAGCTGTAAGGACTCTCGCCATATTATATTTTTAAATATTAATTTGGTATTGCGGCAACCTGTATAAATTATATTTTTATTACTGCATTATCCGAATTACACTTTTACTTAGATTTATTATTATTTAATAATTATTTAATGTCTGTATGATTATTAAATAATAATAAATCTAAGTTATTTAATATCTGTATGATTATTATCTTATTATTAATATCTGTATGATTTATTATTTTGAATTTAAATTTGTAAATATTAATAAATACTCATTTGTCTATATTAAAAATCATGAAATTTGTTTGTGAATTATTTCATGTGAGTGTGTTTCCTTTTACAATTATATAAATCTCTGAAGGCATGCGAACTTGTAGGTTTAATTTATGGTGTGGGTTATTGCGGAATTCATAATGGTTAATGTATGTGTTGGGTAAACGGTGTAGCTAGCTGTTTCTAGGATCGAGTTTTTGTTTAACTAAGGTTTTAAAGTATGAGTTACACCACACAAGGACAATGGTGAAAAAATTTAAATATCCATTCATTTTTTACTGGTAATTGAAATACATATTTTTTGTTTGCATATCCATCCACAAAAATTTCAAAAGAATAAAAATATTTTTCTCTGGTTTAAAGTTTAGGTGTTCTGGAATGTACTGTAACATGATACCTACTTGGTAGAACAGACTAGACGCCCTACCATTGTCCAGCGAGATTCAATTACATATGATGGATCGTAACGCTATAGCATGATTGAAAAGCCATCATCCTATCCATATCAAGTGATACTGATTCCCCAACTGCAATTAAAACGGAGACGCAGAATGAGGTATTGAAATGCATACCTCATCCTCCAGTGTGATGAAATCCAGTTGCGCAGAAGACAGACTTGGCTGGTAACTCGACGCCCATGCGAAAAGTTTGGTACCTTTATAAATGACATGATAGTAAGTCAGTTTTATTTAGCTTTGTGGTATGGGTTACAGGAAATTCGATACTACAAAGACAGAGAAAATGATCGGTTAACCTCATTAGAGATTACTACACAGATGGGTATGTTATTATTATTATTTTTTTTTATTTACGTCAATTCTAAAGTTAATTAATTATGTTGGAGAATTACTGATACTACAAGTCCAGTCTACTACGACAACAAAAAATCTTATTTTGTTTATTGTTTACGGCATTTTTCGTATTACTTTCAATTTTCAGATTCTTCAGCAAAAATCCTCTATGTTGTCGTAATAGAGATTTGTAAAATTATATTTGTTATATAGTGGCCTGATGGTCGAGTGGATGGCGCTTGGTGTCACATCTTTCGGTTCGAGTCCCGGCGGTGCCATGGATGTTTGTAGTGGTTCGGAATCCACTTTAAACCATAGGTCCTGGTCTAATATGATCTTAGATTATTGTGGGGATAGTGTTACTCGCGTCCGTAGCATATCTTCAAACTACAAGCTCCCCCTGGGTAATACTAAATGAGTAACAGTGGTGCAGTCCTTGCTTGTGGAATAAAAGATTAACTGTATCTGTATTGCCATCTGCATTAGAACAACAACAGCATTTGCTATATGGAGCAGAAAGACCTATTAAGTAAAGCGTTAGATTATATGACTCCTGTCTCAAGGTCACATATTTTTCTCTTTGTATTTCCTTCTGTTAAAATTTCAAAATGTCTGACTCGTGGCTCAGTGATAACGTATGCCGCTGGCGAGAAATAGAGCGGAGGTTCCATCCGCTGGCATTTTTGCTGTAGATACTATTTCAGAAAAGTATGTACAACAAAACAGACTCAATGGCGTTTGTGATGTTGAACATCTTGCCTCGTTAGCCGGACTACCTGGTGGGATTTTCCGGTGTTTCTCCTTTCCGGTGTCAAATCTCCTAACAGTACATTCGGAAGGCACTGCCCTCCTTATTTAACGACAATGAGCCAAGTGAGGCTTCTACCTACGGGTTCTCTATCAAAACAAAAACTGTCCCCTCTTTCCCTCCCCTTGAGACCTTTTCTGGAATATTTTTACTTTGTACAGGTTCCTCAAGTTGCACACCACCTCTTGGAGTCCATCAGTAAGGTTATTAGTTGGTGATGGTGTTACAAAACAGATATAAACATAAAAGGGTTTCAGTTCGGTAGCCAACACCCTTGAATTGAAAACCCAATCTGAATTCCTACAAGTCATCCCAACCACTGTCGTCTATATAACATTGAAATGTTATTGCTCTTCTTTACACTGCCTTAAATTAAAAAGCATCTAATTTTTCGCTATTTATAAACCATGCATGATGCGATACACAATTCAAATTGATCTCTCATGTCTTTGCGGCTTTTCAAAGCCTTTGTTTAACATTTTCACGCACATGTAATTAATAGTAATTGATGATAACATGCATGAATTATTTGATATCTCTTGATAAAGGCCGATATGTAATTTTGAGTAAAACAATACTCAAAGGTACGATCAATCACATAAGTTTTTTTTTTGCTGAAGGGTCAAAAGCTCCGCAGTCGATCCTAGGTAGGGTATCGATTTAAAAATGCAAGAGACGCATCGAAATCCAATGTTAATAACCTCGCAATCCAGATTAGCTGCAATTATAGAGTGATCCAAATGTATAGCAATATGCTAAAAATTAAGTGTTCGCACGATTTTCTAAGTGGCCAAATGAAATAAATGCAGAAAAGTATTACATATATTATAATTATATTATATAATATTATAACGTGGGATATTTTTTGCATGGTATATCGATGATTATTTTCTGGTATTTATCTACTTGAAGAAATTCTCACTTACGAGTTGTGGAAGAAAGACAAATTTGTAAACTGAAGACACTTTAATTCACTGTAAAATTTAAATTTGTAAACTGAAGACACTTTTAGTTCACTGTAAAAAATCAAATTTGTAAAACTGAAGACTCTTTAATTCACTGTAAAATTCAAATTTGTAAACTGAAGACACTTTAATTCACTGTAAAAATCAAATTTGTAAACTGAAGACACTTTAATTCACAGTAAAATTCAGATTTGTAAACTGAAGACACTTTTAATTCACTGTAAAATTCAAATTTGTAAACTGAAGACACTTTAATTCACTGTAAAATTCAAATTTGTAAACTGAAGACACTTTAATTCACTGTAAAATTCAAATTTGTAAACTGAAGACACTTTAATTCACTGAAAAATTCAAATTTGTAAACTGAAGACACTTTAATTCACAATAAAATTCAAATTTGTAATAAATCAGAAAATATTAAACAAAATAAGGCTGAGTTTGGTAGATTGATTTTTTTTACTATTCTTGGAAAAAAATTGTCGTTAGATTTTTTTATATGAATTTGTTGTCCATTGTATCATCGGACTACTCCGTTGGACATTTTTAGCATTTTAGATTAACAAATAAAATTATCGAAAAACTCTTTTTTAGAATTGATGAATGTTTGATGAAACTACATTAATCATCCAATTCGTGAACTTATATTAATCATTTTGTTTTCAATAAATGTAAGTTCACGAATAAATTCTTTATATTGCAATAAAACAATTTTGAAATGTATACAGTGATAACAAGAAACAATAATTTTATCTTCCTAATATTTTACATATATTTTTACCTTAGTTAAATATAAAAATTCTGAAATTGTACCTTTTATGTTTTTATTTTATTTATTGCACTATATATTTTAATGTTGTCATTTGAAAATTTTCAGGTGTTAACCGAACTTTATGACAATATTTTTCTATAAAGAATAGTAATATATCGAATAAAAAAAAATTTTTACATAAAACAGTGCATTAAATTTTATAGCTGCCGCAGATTTCAAATGTTAATTATCACGTCAAACTTTTATACAAAATTATTCTGAAAACAGAGTATTAAAATTTTATGTTCGAAAGTTATAGATATCAAAATATGTAAAAATTTTATATGGTCTTTTTATAGAATATTTTGTAATTATAGCGAATACTTTTATGTAGTTTGTAGAAAAATGAATAAGACTACTTGTATTAATAATTTTAGAAGTTAAAACAATTTACATGATATAAGAAACTTAATAAGGAATTTCAGAGTTTAATAATAAGCAGGCATTTTTATTTAGCGTTGTTAAAAAACAACAATGGTTCTGGAGATTTTATTGCCATTCTTTCTAACAGAAGCATTTCATCATGTAACATTTCTTTTTCTACTTTCAATGCTGCGGCAGACAAATATTAGGCCAAGTCCGTCTTCCTATTGGCAGATTCCAAAACATGAGATGTTTTCTTCTCATGGGATAGAGTTGTGAGCCCTACGCTTAACACTCTACAATCATATTAGTTCTCGACCTAAAGTTTAAAGTGGATTCTGAACCTCTAAAAACATCCATGACACCTCCGGGACTCGAAACCTAGTGTCAAAGCAGTAGTCACTGACCATCAGGCCACAATGTGATATTTAATTAAAAATAATTTCCATTCCATTTGCCCAAATTAATGTTTACAAATTGGCTTGGAATGACCTGATGCGTAAAGCATCTACTTTATGAGATCTTAGTTCATGACCTAGCAAGTTAATTAGAACCAAATGTTCCAATATTTATGTCTGGGAAAGACATGGCAAATCCTTTTACTTCTTCATCATTGGCACAATAGTCCCATGGTAGACCAAGTCCGTCTGTCTGCTGGCAGATTTCGAGACATGAGTTGTTGTCTTTTACGGGGTAGATTTGTCAATGTTAGGGCTAAGCTCTACAGTTATATTAGACTGGGACATACGGTATAAAGGGAATTGGGAACCACTACAAACACTCATTATACCACCGAGATTCGAATTCGAAACCGAGTTCCGTGGCACCGAGTGCCATAGCGCTAATCACTCTGCCGTCAGACCTTCCAAAATATTTACTGATGTTTAATAATAGTAGATGCATCTGTATTTGGCGGGCAGTTACTTTAAATAGAACAGAAAAGCAAACTTCAACTATACAGTTAAAAAAATAACAGTTAAAAAAGGGGGCCTGATGGCCGAATGGCTAACGCTCTGCCTCTCGGTACCACAATCTTCGGCTCTCAGTACCACATTCCTGGCGGTGCCATGAATGTTTGTATTGGTTCGGAATACACTTTGAACCCTAGGTCCCGGTCTAACATAATCGTAGAGCGTTGAGTGGTTGTAGTGATACTCGCGTCCGCAGCATATCTGCAAAGCGCCCCGTAGCATACATTACGTGCCCCCTGGGTAGGGCTAAATGAGTAAAAGAGGTGCAGCTCTTGCTTATGGCATAAAGATTAATTGTCTTTATATTGTCAGCTACATTAGAAAAACAACAACAGTTAAGAAAATAAACAATTGAATTCATGGGATGATTACTCACAATGTTTTCAAAACACTTTACCAGACAATTACAGGTCACAGCAGACACTTGCTAATGCCCACCCTTTAAATTCGCCAACAAACAAAGTCGTTAAAAAGCGCATCTTCGCACTGTGACTCATTCCGTTCAGATGGAGTAGAGGGAACAAAACAGAAATTAGGTGCGAATAAGACGCGTCTTTTGCCAAGTTCGTAAACAATCCGTGATCTGTCTAACTGCAGACAGTCAGTAATGAGAACACACGCGGAGGAACTTCTACGCACATTAGCTTCCAAGAGTCAATAAAGAAGCAGATTTTGGTAACGAGATATAATGGCACATTATCTTTAGAAAGCATATTCAGTGTTGGTTGTAGGTTGCCATATCTTTTTGCAGTGAGATGGTACCTAATGATTGCTTGGAGATCTGCAAGATTAGATACGAATCATTATGAAAAGGGTGATTCAAATCATTTTGAAATCATCAAATGATTTATTTTTGTCGAATACATGTTTCTGAATGATTCGTATCAACACAGCAATACACTGTGTCCTAGAGCAATGATATTTGAAAGGAGCACTTCAGTATCAATATATTTGAAATATTTGTTTATATTACTACACAGGTATGTTATCTCTCTAAATTAATATTTTTTGTTCTAATGCAACTGGTAAACACTTAGGCAGTTGTTTTGGATTCCTTAAGGCAAGCGCTGCACCGACTTTACTCACTTAGCACTACCCAGGAGGTGCGTATAGCTTGAAGATAAGTTATGGACGCGAAGTAACAATACCCTTTCAACGCTCTACGATCATGTTAGACTGGATGCTACTATTTAAAGTGGATTCCGAACCCTTTTGAAGTCATTAAATGATTTATTTCCTTCGAAAACATTTTCTGAATGATTCGGAGCAACAGAGCGATGTAGTGTCCTAGAACAATTATATTTGACAGGAGGTCTTCAGTATGAATATATTTGAAATATTTATTTATATTACTATACAAAAATAAGTTATCTCTATAAATTAATATAGATGTTCTATACTGTAACGTCTCGGGTTATATTAGACCTATAACGGCCTCAAGAACAGGGTCCCTTTCAGGTTCATGTGAACACTTAAAATTTATTTACAAGCTCTCTCTCTCTATATATATATACAAATACAGAACTCAGGGATATTATACAAAGAAGTAAAAAATTAAAAATAAAATTTGATCACAAATTCACTATTAAATCAAAAGTACAGTTCACTCCAAGGTCGAAAAATTTTCAGTGTTCTCAAGTCTGCGTCGAATCTAATTGTTTGTCTACACCAGACCTTAATTATCACTTGGTACACGAAACCATAGGAGGTTTACTTTGAAAAACTGGTGGACACTCCAACCTATTCAGTCGCTTCAGAGATAAAAGAAAAGCAACACTTCTGGCCGACTCATCGCAGAACTCTCTCTTCTTTCGCAGAAACCTGCCTTTGAGACCATCAGACCGTACAAAAGATTCACAGATGCTTAATAATAGTAGACGCATTTGTATTTGGTTGGCCGTTACTTTTAAATAGAACAGAAAGAAAAACTTAAATACACAGTTAAAAAATAAACAATTAAATTCACAAGATGATTACTCATGGCTTCCAGGAAACAATACCAGATAATTACAGGTCACCAAAAAGCATGAAATACAACAGACACTTGCCAATGCCCACCGTTTAAATTCACAAACAAAAAGTCATTAAAAAACACATCTTCGCACTGTGACTCATTCAGTTCAGATGGGTTAGAGGAAACCAAACAGAAAAAGAGGCGCGAATAAGACGCGTCTTTTGCCAAGTTCGTAAACAATCCGTGATCTGTCTAACTCCAGACAGTTAGTAATGAGACCACACGCGAGGAACTTCTACGCACATTAGCTTCACGAGTCAATAAAGAAGCAGATTTTGGCAACGGGATATAATGGCACATTATCTTGGAAAGCATATTATAAAACTTCATTGTTGGTTGTAGGTTACTATATTTTTACATCAAGATGGTGCTTAATGATTACTTAGAGATCGGAAAGATAGATACGAGTCGTTATGAACGATTCGAAACATTTTGAAATCATTCAATAATTTTTTCTTTCAAATACATTTTTCTGAATGATTTGTATCAACAGAGCAATACTACTGTGTCCAAAAAGTAAGACCAATTTTCAATTTAAAATTCCAGGGGCTTATGGACTTACAGTTTGTTTTTCTTTTCGGTTGCTGGCACTGTCCGAAACTGTGTGAAATTTGACGTCAAAATATTCATTAGTGTTTGAGTTACTTTTGGCTTTGTGAGACGCTAAAACTGATTCAGGCGACTTTTGAAACGTCTGAATTAATTGAGCAAAGTACTTGCATTCCATTTTGCTTACGGAAATGTATAGAATGTTGCAGAAGGTATTCGGTGAGCATTCCTATATCGGAAAGAAATGTTTATAAGAGGTATAAACAGTTCAAAGAAGGCAGAGAACGCGTTGAAGACGAAGAACCCTCTGGTCGACCATCCACCTCAACCGACGTACCTCAAGTCCGAAAAATTAAAGATTGGGTGCTTGCAAACCGTCGATTTACAATTAGAGAGCTTGCTGATGATGTTGGAATTTCAAAAGAATCTGTCAATTCCATTTTGGGCCACAAACGCGTCAAATATCGATTGGTACCGAAAACGCTGAATGCGCTAGCTCACACTGTATTGATTCTTTTTGTGACTTTTCGCCAAAAATAAACCCATATCGTTCCACGACTCAACTGTAAGCTCAAACTATTCCGTAAATTCAAAAGACCACTCCGGGGACACCGTTTTGAGGGATTGAAGAGATTTAACGTAAATCTCCGCGCGCTTAAAGGGCCATCCCTGCCGATGACTTTTTAGCATGTATTGAGGATTGGAAAAAAGTTGGCATAAGTGCATTGTGTCCGAAGGGGATTACTTTGAAGGCGATGAAATAAATTTGGAAGAATAAATAAAGAGTTTTTGAAAAAAATAATTGTTCTTATATTTTTGGCACAATAGTATACTGTGGCCTAGAACAATGATATTTGAAAGCGCACTTCAATACCAATACACTCAATACATTTGGAATATTACAACACAAAAAGCATATTATCTCTATAAATTAAAATAGATGTATATATATATATATATATATATTTTAATTTATAGAGATAACATGCTTTTTGTGTTGTAATATTCCAAATGTATTGAGTGTATTGGTATTGAAGTGCGCTACAATATATACAAATAACGAACTCTGGGTTATTATACAAAGAAATTAAAAATTAAAAAATAAAATTTATCACAAGTGCACTATTAAATCACAAGTTCAGTTCACTCCAAGGTCGGTGATTTTCAGAGTTCTCGGGTCCACGTCTAATCTAATTGCCTGGTCTGCGGTAGACCTTAATTATCAAACGGCGTAATAAACGGAATCACAAGAGAAAACAAACAGGCAACTTTGAAAAACAGGCCGAAACTATATATTTATGGTTCATTCGGTCAAATCAGAGGGGAGAAAAAGCAACATTTATGGTCGACTCTCAGTTCTCGGTCGCATAACTCTCTCTTCTTCTCCGAAATCCTGTCTTTAAGAAAATCCGCCAGGAGGAGGGGTCAGCTCTTAACACTTCTTATTGAGTAGACATTTCTAAGCTCATGATCGACCACCAATCACGATGGAACGACTCATGGTGTAGTCCATATTCAATATGTAGTTGTTTCGACCTGTGAAGATCGCGCATACATTCGCTAATTTCACGAATTTCATTATACGCGATACCGATTATCTGCTATTAGATTTGTATGGCAGGTTACTGTCACTAGTACAAAACACTAATTTGATATAATATAAGTATTCACAGAAGTGCTTTTCTGTTGTCAAATTTGAGTCATGAGTTGTTATTATGTACTTGCCAAATAACATACATTCCTCTCTCTTGGGAATGAAATGGTAAAACCTTTTCCGTGAGAAAATGCTAAATAGCTTTTTAGCTAATTTTTGTCGATCCATATTCCATATCTATGCTCAGAATAAGTGCCATATACAATCCGGACTGTCTAAATGGTAAGTATGAAACTCTTAGGGGCTGTAGGTGGTGTAGTGTAGAATTCTAAGTGTGATGCGAACCATAGAAAGCTATTTCAAGTTCCACGAAAGTCCTTTCTGGCTTTGAGTTTATGACATTCATTCACGGCATAAGCAGAAGAATTTTTGGCTGGACTGCTAATTTTCCATTATAATCATTAATCCTTAATAATTCATCTTACATTAAAATCAATAACATTCAAATAAATCCTCATTTTGATAATTTGTCTGAAATGCTAATGGATGTTATTAATAATAGTTTGAATCCCTCAACCCAAATAATTCGATATTGATAAAAGCATACTCTAAAAAGAGGGGTCTTCAAACTTTCCAGCCTTAGGGCCATATTGTTACTCCAGTAAGCATCAGGGCCAAAACCGTTTTCATTTTTTCTGTCATTATCTATAATTTCTACAGCAGTCGCCGAGTACGCGCTCTGAGCGAGCATACACTTGCTAACTACAACCATTGTCAGTGAAAAAAATCACAATTACATAAATTTCATTACTAGTATTTTTACAAGTGGATACCCCGTGGTTTCATTAGCGTTAATTTAGCTTTCCTGTTCCTGAGGGATTTTCATAGATAAAAATCACATGTTTGATTCAGGATATACATTCCAAACATCGATATTCATACATATGGGGCAATGCTCTTTTCCCCAACATAACTATCGAGGGTAACCGCGGGTTGTTCAGTAGTTTATACTGTTAGTGGGATTCATTTCAATTATTTGTTAGTTGTTATGCTTAAGTTAAATTTTCTGCGTATTATGCTTGTCATTAAGCTTTACCTAGCAAGTCAATAAAAAACGAGTTATTATCATTCTGTGTTTTTTTATCCAACTTATTACAGCAACAATAAAGTATTCGCCGTCTCGGGCCGATTGATGACACTAGCGGGCCGGATTTGGCCCGTGGACCGTAGTTTGGAGACCCCTGTTCTAAAACATTCATGGTTTTCTAACATATCAAAACATTTATCTAATCCTCATTTTGCTAATTTGTCTAAAGTACTAATTGATCGTATTAATAGCAGTTTTGATCACTCAACCTGAAATAAATCATCCATCCATACTGACAAAAACATATTCTAAAACATTCATGGTTTTATAACATATCAAAACATTTATCTAATCCTTATTTTGCTAATTTGTCTAAATACTAATGAATCGTATTAAGAACAATTTAAATCACCCAACCTGAAACCGTGAATCACCTGAATTTGATAAAAAGATTTGATTTAAAAATCTTTGATCTGATTTGATAAAAAGTCTAAAACTGATATAAAATCTGATCAAAAAGGTATAAAATCTGTTTTGATAAAAATTATCAAGTTAAGATAAAAATAACATAATTATCAGGTTATATCAATTAAAAATGAATAACATTCAAATAAATCCTCCCTGTATAACCCTCATTTTTTGCTAATTTGTCTAAAATACTAATTGATCGTATTAATAGCAGTTTAAATCCCTTTATCTGAAATAAATCGATATGGGTAAAAACATATTCTAAAACATTTATGATTGACGACATTAAAATATACTTCCATTAAAAACTAATAACATCCAAATAAATCTTCATCTCTAATCTTAATTTTTGCTAATTTGTCTAAAATGCTAATTGATTGTATTATTAGCAATTTAAATCCCTCAACTCTAAATATATTGATGTTGATAAAAACATATTCTATAACATTCATGGTTGGCAATATTAAAGTAATATTCCATTAAAATCGATTAAAGTACTAATCCATTAAAATAATATTCCATTAAAATCGATTAAAGTACTAATCCATTAAAATAATATTCTATTAAAATCGATTAAAGTGCTAATCCATTAAAGTAATATTCCATCAAATAAATACTCAAAGTACCAGCACAAGTCAAGTCAAAAGTCAAATATATCCTCATCTTGCAAATTTGTCTAACACACTAATTGATCGTATTGATAGCAGTTTAAGTCATTCAACCTGAAATAAATCTATATTGACAAAAACATATTCTACAACATTTATTAACATGTTTGGTTGGCAACATTGAAATAATCTGCAATTAAAATCAATAGCATCCAAATAAAACATATTTTTAATCTACAAAATCAAATAATTAACATTAAACTATAAATTGAATAATTAAAATTAAAAACTAAATTTAAAAAGTAGTGTAATCATACTAATTATAAAGCAATGTAAATTCAAGTAATTAAAATTAAACACCAAATTCAAACAATTTAAATTAAACTCTAAATTGAAATAATTCAAATTAGAACTAGTTGAGTTAATAGCGTACCTAAACCACTATCGACACGATGTAACGTTAAATATATTAGCGTTGCAGGTTTTGCATCTCAAAACTGGTATAATAATGCTCTAATGCTTTGTAAACAATTAGCATAAATCGTTTAAATCGCTCTGAAATACGAAATTACTCTGTTAGGAAAATAATAAACTTGTGAAATGACTTTGTTGTTACTTAGTAATTTAGAAACCATTACCGATTTTTTTTTCTTCTTTAAAACATTCTGAATTGCTCATGTTTCAAAGCTTCACGCAGATAACGCAGAAAGACAACGCCCAGAATTAACGTATTATACATTGCAACTCCCTAAATATGCTAATAAAAGCCCTAAGTTTGCTTCGTTTTGGTAGTTAGTAAATTAATAACACTAATATTCATAATGCAAAAATAATGACACTTTCTGTCGTATTAAAATTCAAGTCACTGATTTCGGAAAGGCAGTTAAAGTTGGTGACACCGGACATATTTCAAAACCGCCATCATTTAAAACATATACGATGTTTACAAACTTTGAATCTGAATAAATATTAATGAGTTGGTTGAATATGAAACAGGAAAGGTAATTTTCGAACGAAAAAATTCTGACGCAATTTTCACGCACGGATGATAACTATTTTGAATATTGGTGAAGCTTCCAAACTTAAATATTCTAGAACATTTCTACCATTTTTTTTCCCCAATTTTTAAGATTAATTTTTGTCTTTTATATGAGATTTTCCTATGACTGATTTTCTATTGTCAAAACAAATTTACTTTAACCATATTTGTAAGTAAAGTTTATTTTAAAAAAACAGCTTCAAAATAGCATAAAAATATATATTAACAAGCTTCACTGGTTCGAAATCGTTTGCATTACGTTTTATTTATCGTTTGCATAATTTATTTTCGCTTACAGATTGTTTGGTTTGGCAACAGTGTCTCTTTTTAAATAAACAATAAACACATGGATTTTATTTTTACTTGTTTAAATTTATTTCAATGTCTATTTTTTTAAAACATAATTATTTTCAATAAATACCAATTTTAATTTTACTAATTTGACCTTATTTTAATTATTTTCTTACGAGATTAATTATATTATGATTTAAATGTTAAATTTTGAATCTATATGTTTTGATAATCATTTTCGTCTCAAAGGACAATACCTACGGCATTTTTAATTTTATTGGTTTTGAGTTTGTACAAATTCTTTTATATTGAATATAACCTAGCTTCAAAATAGCATAAAAATATATATTAACAAGCTTCACTGGCTCGAAATCGTTTGCATTACTTGTTATTTATCGTTTGTATGATTCATTTTGGCTTTCAGATTGTTTGGATTGGCAACAGTGCTTTTTTCAAACAAATAACAAACATTTGGATTTAATTTATTTGTTCAAATTTATTTCACTATCTATCTTTTTAAATACCTATGTAAGTAGTCTATTTTTAATAAACATCCATTTAAATTTTATTAATTTGACCTTATTTTAGTTATTTTCTTACGAGGGTAATTATATTATGCTTTAAATGATAATTTTTGACTCTATATGATTAGGTAATCAATTTCTTCCCAAAAGACAAATATCTACTACATTTTTAATAATATTGGTTTGAGTTTATTCAAATTCCTTTGTATTAAATATACCCTAGCTTCAAAATATATATTAACAAGATTCACTGGTTCGAAATCATTTGCATTACTTGTTATTTATCGTTTGTATAATTTATTTTGGCTTGCAGAATTTTTGGATTTGCAACAGTGTTGTTTTCGAACGAACGATAAACATATGGATTTCATTTTTATTTGTTTGTTTATTTCAATTCGATATCTATATATCTATATCTATATTATACCTATATGCGTAGCCTATTTTTGATAAATACCAATTTTAATTTCATTAATTTGACCCTATTTCAGTCATTTTCTTACAAGGTTAATTATATTATTTTTTAAATGGTAATTTTTGACTCTTATATGTTTTGGTAAACACTTTCTTTTCCAAAAAAAAAAAAAAAAATACCTACAGTCAATTTTAATTATATTGGTTAAAAGTTTATACAAATTCCTTTGTTTTAAACATCAACTTATGATATCGAATTTTTTTTTCAGGTATTTCTCAATGTTAGCTTCAATTTTTATAGAATGTTCTTCATAAAAGGTTTTTTTTTTACATTAGGTCTTAACTGATCAAAACTCATTAACTAGATACTTTTAGTAGTTAGTAAATTAATAACACTAATATTCATAATGCAAAAAATAATGAAGCTTTTTGTCGTACTAAAATTCAAATCACTGATTTCAGAAAAGCAGTTAAATTTGGTGACACCGGACATATTTCCAAACCGCCATCATTTAAAACATATACGATATTTACAAGCTTTGAATCTGGAATAAATATTAATGCGTCATGAAAAGTAATTTTTAGAACGAAAAACCGTTTTTGACTTTATTTTCATGCACGGATGAAAACTATTTATAATATTGGTCATGCTTCCAAACATCAATATTCAAGAACATTTCTCAATTTTTAAGATTAATTTTGCCTTCATTGTGAGATTTTCCTATGAGTGATTTCCTATTATCAAAACAAATTTACTTTAACCATATTTGTATGTAAAGAGTATTTCGCTTTTCCCCCAAAATAAACTAGTTTCAAAATAGCATAAAAAATATATATTAACAAGCTGCACTGGCTCGAAATTGTTTGCATTAACTTGTTATTTATCGTTTGCATAATTTATTTTGGTTTACAGATTGTTTAGATTGGCAACAGTGTTGTTTTCAAATGAACTATTAACACGTGGATTTTATTTTTATTTGTTTAAGTTTATTTCAATGTCGAAATTTATATATCTATGATTTCTTTTTCACTTTTTGTTTCAAGTACCAGTTGTCCTTCATATACTCTAATCATCGTTTAACGGTTAAAATGTTATGATCTATTTAATCTGAAGTTTTGTCTATTTCTTTCGTTTTCAAATTTACTCTTATTCAATTCCTTCTATTAGCTCACACTCCCCTATATATATCTTGTTCCAATTTTCAACCGCTCATAAAATACTTTTTATTCATCCACTCAAGTTCAAATACATTTTTTGAACTTGTAGTGGATGACACTGGATGTTAATATAGTTTATTCAAATATTAATTCAGTAATTAAATTTAATGAATTAATTTTAGTTTTTTTTTATTTAAGTTGCATATATCTACCAATAGATGACGACAGATAAACTTAAAAAAATGAATGAAAATTATTTATAAAGGACTTTCGGCAATATAGTGAAAAATGTTGTAATTGATTTAAAAAATTTAATCATGTTTAATTTTGCTTGTTTAAGTTTATTTCAATGTTTATTATTTAAATATCTATGTAAGTAGTCTATTTTTAATACATACCAATTTTAATTTTGCTAATTTGATCTTATTTGAATTATTTTCTTACGAGGTTAATTATATTATGTTTTAAAGGGTAATTATTGGTTTTGGTAATTAGTTTCTTCTCAAAACACAATATCTATTGGCCAAAACTTAAATATACAAGATATCTCAAATTAACTTTTTTTTTGTTTACTTTTTTTGCAAAGCATTATACCTAATTTTGTTGTTAAATTGGCTGGTTGTTTCCTAAATTGTTTTCTAAATGTTTACCAATATTACCTTTTACTTTTCAACAAAACGTAATAAAAAAAAAAAAATATGACGCAAGTTTATGTTTTTTTTGCTAAAATTTGAATTACAATAATTTTCAATATTTTATTTTATTTAATTTATTATTTTTCAATACTTTATTTTATTTTTATTTATTATTTTTCAATGTTTTTTATTTTCTATTTTATTTATTATTTTTCAATATTTTATTTTATTTTTATTGAATTACAGTTATTTTCGATATTTTTATATTAATTTTCGACTGTCTAAATGAATAATGCATTCATAATTACGAAGAATATATTGCCATTTTTTTTTTCTCAAAGAGTTTCACTTTCAAAAACAAAAATATAAAATATCTCAAATTAACTTTTTTGTAAACATTGCACCTAATTTACTTTCTAAATTTGATACATGTTTACTGGTATTACCTTTACATTTCCACAAACCGTAATTTAAAAAATATGAAGTATGTTTATGTTATTTTTGCTAAAATTTGAATTACAATTATTTTCAATATTTTATGTTATTTATTATTTTTCAATATTTTATTTATTATTATTCAATATTTTATTTTATTTAATTTTTTATTTTTCATTTTTCAATTTTTGTAATTTTTAATTTTATTTATTATGTTTCAAATTTTTTTTATTTTATTTTATTTTTTTTTTTTTAATATTTTATTTTATTGAATTACTGTTATTTTCGATAGTTTATTTTATTTTATATTAATTTTTATCGCTGTTTAAATGAATAATGCATTCATAATTATGAGTAATGTATTTCCATTTTTTTTTTTCTTCAAAAAGTTTCACGTTCAAAACATAAATACAAGATATCTCAAATTAACTTTTTTGTTTACTTATTTTTTATAAACCTTGCGCCTAATTTTGTTTTCTAAATTGGATACATGTTTACTGGTAGTTATGTAACCATTTTTTAATTAATTTTAATTTTAATTTTATTTTATTTTAATTAATTTTTATTTTATTTTACATTAATTTCTATGACTATCTAAATGAATAATGCATTCATAATTATGAGGAATATATTTCCAGTTTTTTCTTAAACACTTTCACGTTGAAATCATAAATATACCAAATATCTCAAATTAACTTTTTTTCACCTACTTTTTGCAAACATTGCACCTAATTTTGTTTTCTAAATTGGATACATGTTTACCGGTATTTATGTAACCATTTTTTAAGTTGAGTAAACGTAAACCTTAGTTTACATAATCCATTTCCACCAAAAAAATTAAATTAAATACCACCTCAGTTCCATTAATTTAAAAAAACAATTTCTTTTCCCATTAATTATTATTAATTTTCCACGTTCTCTTAATCATTAACTGCATGGATACCATCACTCAAGTTAATTTCTTGCAGAAGCAACTCATCTAACAATTTCTTAAACCTTTTCTACCTCCACTTTGCAAATTTAGATACAAATGACACTACTGCAAAATTCAACGGATTCATTCATTAAAGACAAAATTGCTTCAGCTCGCTCGTTTACTTACACAGAGATGCGTTTTAGCTCTGATGGTAATGAAACTAAATCGCAAACGAGCTTCATACAGAGGATTTGTTTGCACACACATAGAAAAAAAAAGAGGAATATATTCATGAAACCGTGGCCACATGTGGGTTTGGTAAAGGTCGAAGGTTTATCTCACAAACTACGTGTTTGAATGCTGTTTTTTGCTTTTTTTTTTTCTTTAGTGGGATTTTAAAATGTCGTTAGACAGAAAAAAGAATAAAAGAACGTAGTACATTGTCTGCAGTAGTAATATTTTTATTGTGTCATTAGTTTTTAATGATGTCCTTGTATAAACTGGATTTTTAAAGCTTTTGAATGGCGTTCTTGGTGATGTAAAACTTTTTATTATGAATTTTAAAAAAGGAATGATATGGTACCAGATGTAAGTAGAGAATTTTTAGATACCGTTACTGTAGTTTTTATGTTTATCCATTGCTACACATTTAAATAAGAATATTTAACGTGGGGTGCTGCAATAGCGTCTAGATTACAAAAGAAAAAAAGAAAAAAAAGTGCATGGTCTGTAGTAATGTTGTTACTGTGGTATTAGTTTTTAAGGGTGTCTTCATATAAAATGGATTTTAAATTGTATCCTTGGTGAAGTAAATCTTTTTATTATGAATTTAGAGTAAATGACATGGTTCCCTTTATAGTAAGTTTATAATTTTTAAATACCGCTACAGTGACGCTAACGCTACATTTTACACTTATCCCTCACTATATAGTCAAATTAGAAAATTTAACGTTAGAACAGTGGTGTCAAAATGACAAATAAATAAATTAAAGGAAATACATTGTCTGCAGTCATATTGTTACTGTGCCATTTTTTGTTTTTAATGATGTCCTTGTATAAACTGAATTTTTAAAGCTTTTAAATTGTATTTTTGGTGACGTAAAACTTTTTATTATGAATTCTAAAAAAAAAAGAATGATACGGTACCAGATGCAAGTAGAGAATTTTTAGATACAGTTACAGTGCCGATAATAGTAATTTTTATGTTTATCCATTGCAACATAAGAAGATTTAACGTGGGATGCTGTAATGGTGTCTAGATTACAAAACAAAATACGTTGTCCCTAGTAATATTTTAACTGTGCCGTTAGTTTTTAAGGATGTCCTTATATAAAATGGATCTTAATTTTTTTATATTGCATCTTTGGGGACGTAAATCTTTTATTATGAATTTAGAATAAATGAAGTTCTTACATGTTCTTTCAGTAAGTTGAAAATTTTTGAATACAGCTACAGCGACGCTAACGCTAAGTTTTACATTTATCCAACACAACAAAAATGAAACTACAAAATTGTTAATGTTTAATTAAAATTTAATGTTATTAATAGTGGTGTCCAAATTAAAAAAAAATAAAAAAGAAGGTACATTGTCTGCAGAATATTGTCTGCAGGAAGGTACATTGTAATATTTTTACTGTGAGATTAGTTTTTAAGAATGTCTTATAAAAACATTTACATTTTTTTAAAATTCTAACGTTGGTGATCTAAAACGCTACAGTTTTAAATAGCGCTAGAGCCACGCTAACGCTAAATTTTACATTTATCCCTCACTACATAGTGAAACTAGAAGATGTATCGTTAGAACAGTGGTGTCCAAATGATAAAAAAATAAATGAAAGAAATTACAATGTCTACAGTGATATTTTTATTGTATCATCAGTTTTTAATGATGTCCTTGTATAAACTAGTTCTCAAAACGTTTAAATTATATTCTTGATGATGCAAAACTTTTTATTATGAATTTAAAAAAAAAAGAATGATACGGTACCAGATGTAAGTAGAGAATTTTTAGATACAGTTACAGTTACGCTAACAGTAATTTTTTTATGTTTATCCATTGCTACATAATACTGACTAGATTACAAAAGAAAATACATTGTCTGCACTATTTTTACTGTGGTATTAGTTTTTAAAAATGTCCTTATATAAAATATTTTTAAATTGTATGCTTGGTGACTCATTTTAAATATGTTGGCGGCATATTAAATTGTATGCTTGTGTACTTGGCAAAAGTTTTTATTATGAATATAGAATAAATGACATGGTTCCCTTAGTAAGGTGAGAATTTTTAAATACCGCTACGGTGACGCTAACGCTAAGTTTTACATTTATCCTACACTATACAATTAAACTAAAACATTTAATGTTAGAACAGTGGTATCCAAATGAAAAATAAATAAATAACAGAAAATACATTGTCTTCAGTAATATTTTTTTTTTTATTGTGTCATTAGTTTTCAAGGATGTCTTTATATAAAAATTAAAATTTTTTTAAAGTTTATCCTTGGCGATGTAAAACGTTTTATTATTAATGTTAAAAATGAATAATGTGCTTCCAGTTGTACGCAGAGAATTTTTAGATACTGTTACAGAAATTTTTATGTTGATACATTGCTACAGATTTAAATAAGAAGATTTGACGTGGGGTGTTACAATGGCGTCTAGATTACAAAAGAAACAAGAAAAGAAAGTACATAGTCTGCAGTAATATTTTGACTGTGCCATTAGTTTTTAAAGATGTCCTTATATAAAATGGATAGTAAATTTTAAAATTGTATGTGGTGTAGATCTTTTTTATTATGAAAATGGTTCCTTTATTGTAAGTTGAGAATTATTAAACACCGCTACAGAGACGCTAACGCAAAATTTTACAGTTTTCCTCACTGCACAATCTAACTAAAAATTTACATTAATTTTGTGGAAAAACAATGGTGTCCAAATGGAAAAAATAAATAAATAATACAAGGTACATTGTCTTCAGTAATATTTTTTATTACTGAAGACAATGTACCTTGTATGTCTTTATTGTACTGTCATACCTTGTATGTACCTTTTTGTATATACAAGGTATGACAGTATTTCTTTATTGTACCATTAGTTTTTAAGGATGACCTTACATGAAAATTTTTAAATTTTTAAATTCTAACTCTCGCAGATGCAAAACTTTTTGTTTTGAATTTGGAATAAAACGACATGGTTCTCTTTGTAAGTTGAGAATTTTTAAATACCGCTACAGTGACGCTAACTCTAAACTGTACATCTAATCTCACTACAGATTACAAACTAGAAAATTTAATGTTAGAACAGTTGTGTTCAAATGTCAAAAAATACATAAATGAACAAATAAATAAAGAAAAGAAAGTGTAATGTCTGCAGTAATTTAGTGTGCATTGTCTTGCAGCATTAGTTTTTTAGGATGTCCTTATATAAATTGGATTTTAAATTTCGTAAATTGTATTTTTGGCGAAGTAAATCTTTTCGTTGTGGATTTAAAATAAATAACATAGTTCTTTAGGAATGGTCCTTTTTTTCTTCTTTTCATGGAGATCTTTTAAATACTGCTACAGAAACGCTAACACTAAGTTGTACATTTATCCCTTATTACATATTGAAACAATATTTAATGTTAGAACAGTGCTGTCAAATGGCAATAAATAAAAGAATACATTGTCCGCAGCAATATTTTTATTGTACTATTAAATTTTAAGGATGTTCTATGTTTGATGTTTGATGTTTATAACTGTATTTTAAATTATTTAAAATTGTATTCTTGATTACGTAAAAGTGTTTTATTATGAATTTAGAAAGAATGGAATTAGTTTTTTTTAAGGACGTCCTTTTATAAACTGGATTATTAAAGTTTTTAAATTATATTGTTGGCGACGTAAAACTTTTTTTATTATGAATTTAAAAAAAGAATGATACGGTTTCAGATGTAAGTAGAAATTTTTTTTTAATTGTGTGAAGATTTAATGTGGAGTGCTGCACTGACTTTTAGATTAAGAAAAAAAAAAAAAAAAAAAAGAAAGAAAGAAAAAGTTCATTGTCAGCAAAAAATATTTTTATTGTGGCATTAATTTTTAAGGATGCCCTTATATAATATGGATTTTTAAAATTTTAATTCGTATCACTGGGGACATAAAGCTTTTTTTATTATGAATTTGAAGAATGAAGGACGTGGTTCCTTTAGTAAAGTCGAAAATTTTTAAATACCGCTACAACGATTTACTAAATTTTACATTTGTTCCTCACTACACATTTGAAAATAGAAAATTTAAATTAAAACAGTGGTGTCCAAATGTCAAAAAATACATAAATGAACAAATAAATAAATTAAAGAAAGTACAATGTCTGCAGTAATATTCTTACTGCGTCATTAGTTTTTAAGGATGTCTTTAGATAAAATGGATTTTAAATTTCTTAAATTGTATCCTTGGTGAAGTAAATCTTTTATTATGGATTTAGAATAAATGACATGGTTCCTTCAATAAGTTGAGAATTTTTAAATACCGCTACAGCGACGCTAATGCTAAGTTTTACATTTATCCCTTACTACATATTCAAACAAAATTCGACAGTGTCGTCTAGATGACAATAAACAAATAAAAAGAATACATTGTATGCAGTAATATTTTTGTTGCACTAGTAAATTTTAAGAATGTTCTTGTATAACTGTATTTTAAATTATTTAAAATTGTATTCTAGATTACGTAAAGTGTTTTATTATGAATTTAGAAAGAATGGTATTAGTTTTTTTTAAGTAGTTTTTAATTTTTAGCTTTTATAAACTGGATTTTAAAGCTTTTAAATTGTATTCTCGGTGACGTAAAACTTTTATTATGAATTTAAAAAAACAATGATACGGTACCAGATGTAAGTAGAGTACTTTTTATATACCGTTACAGTAATTTTAATGTTTATCCATTGCTACATAAGAAGATTTAACGTGGGGTGCTGTAATGGCGTCTAGATTACAAAAAGAAAATACATTGTCTGTAGTAATATTTTTATTGTACCGTTAGTTTTTAAGGATGTCCTTATATAAATGGATTTTAAATTTTTAAATTGTATCCTTGAGGAAGTCCTTATATAAAATGTTTTTAAATTGTATTCTTGATGAAGTAAATCTTTTTTATTATGAATTTAGAGTAAATGAGATGGTTAACTTAGTAAGTTGAGAATTTTTAAATACCGCTACAGCAACGTTAACGTTAAGTTTTACATTTATCCTTATTATACATTCATTTAAAATTCAACAACAGGAATGTACAAATGACAAAAAGTAAATAAATAAAAGTACAATGTCTGCAATATTATTTTTTGTTGTACTATTAGATTTAGGATGTTCTTGTACAACTGTTTGAAATTATTTGAAATTGTATTTTTGATTACCTAAAGTGTTTTATTATTAGTTTAGAAAGAATGGAATTAGTTTTTTTTTAATGATGTCCTTACATAAACTGAATTTTTAAAGCTTTTAAATTGTATTCTTGTGAAGTAAAACTTTTTATTATGAATTTAAAAAAAAAACGAATGATACGCTTCCAGATGCAAGCAGAAATTTTTAGATACCATTACAGAAATTTTTATGTTTATACATTGCTACACATTCAAACTCGAAGATTTTAAACGGGATGTTGCAATTGATTGCAAAAGAAGTTACATTGTCTGCAGTAATGTTTTTACTGTGAAATCAGTTTTTAAGGATGTCCTTACATAAAACATTTTAAATTGCATGTTTGGTGACTTATTTAAAATATGGTGACAGTATTTTAAATTGTATTGGTGACTTATTTAAAATATGGTGACGGTATTTTCAATTGTATGCTATATTTTACATTTATTCTACACTATACAATCAAACTAGAAAATTTAACGTTAGAACAGTTTGTCCAAATGACAAAACAAGTAATATAAAAAATTTTTTTAAAGTCAATTCTACTTTTTTCACTCTATTGCAGAAAGTCCTTTATAAATAATTTTCATTAATTTTTAAGTTTATATGGCGCCATCTATTGGTAGATATATGCAACTTAAATCTAAAAAAAAAAAAAACCTAAAATTAATTAATTAAATTTAATGAATGAATTAATATTTGAAAAAAACTGTATTAACATTCAGTGTCCTCCACTGCAAGTTAAAAAAAAATGTATTTGAACTTGAGTGGATGAATAAAAAGTATTTTATAAACGATTGAAAATTTGAACAAGATATATATAAGGAGAGTGTGAGCTAATGGAATGAATTGAAAAATTATAATAAAGTAAAAGTATGTACATTATCTGCTGTAATAATGTTATTGTGTCATTTTGTTTTTAAGAAGGTCCTGATATAAAATGGATTTTAAATTTTTTTAAATTGTGTCCTTGGTGGCGTAAAACTTTTTTATTATTAATTTACAATAAGTGACATGGTTCCTTCCAATAAGTTGAGATTTTTTAAATACCGCTACAGCGACACTAAAGCTAAGTTTCAAATTTTTCCTTATTACACTTTCACTAAAAATTAAGGTTAGAACAGTGATATCCGCAGGAAAAAAATAAATGAATAAACAAAAGAAAGCACATTGTCCGTAATAATAATATTTTTGTTGTACCATTAAACTTTAATGATATTTTTGTATAACTGGATTTTAATTTTTTAAATTGTATCCTTGGTGAAGTAAATCTTTTATTATGAATTTAGGAAGAATTACACGGATACTCACGTAAGTTAAATAACAATATTTGTAAATTCGGTAGGCTATGTTAAATTCGGTGGTCTATGGTATATTCAAATGAGTGTATTCGGTGGTATATGGTAAATTCATATGGGTAAATTCGATAGTATATGGTCAATTCATGTGGATAGGTTAGGTGGTATCTGGTAAATTCAAATGGGTAAATTTGATGATATATTGTAATTTAAATGTGTAAATTTGGTGGTGATATTAAATTCAAATGAGTAAAATTGGTGATACATGGTAAATTCAACTCAGTAAATTTGATTATATATGGCAAATTCAAAAGAGTGAATTTGATAAATTCTAAATTCATATGGTTAGGTTAGTTGGTATATGGAAAATTAATGTGGGTAAATTTTGTGAAAAAATGGTAAATATATGGTAAAACCCTGCTGGCTAAATTCGGTGGTATATGTTAAATTATATGGCAGGTTAGGTGGTATATGATAAATTCAAAATCCGATGGTATAAGGTAAATTCATACTGTACAAATGAAAATAATTGTAATATATTTTAATTATAGTTTTTCTATCATGCTTTTCACTGCTGTTCTTTCTGCCATGTTTCTAATGCACATATTCTATTGCGTTCATCAATAAAGAAATGAAAACGAAAAATTGTTTAATAATTGTAAAATACGGTTATTATTAACCTTTGTAAAGTAAATTTGAAATCCTTCGTGAAGTAAAGTTTTGAATATAAGCATATAATATAAAAAATATATAATAAAGGAAATATATGCATATAATATAATATATAATATAATACTGTGTTGTTATTTTTACATCGCTGATGTTTACACACCATGTTTACCAAACCTTCATACTACAATAGACTCTTAATTAGCTCTATTTCTGAAAGAAGCACTTTCTGCAAAGAACATATTGCAAATTTCTACCTAAAAAGTAGTTAAAAAAGAATGTCTCGCTGGAAATAACAACAGTTCATAACTCACTATCCACACAGTTATTTAACTAGTCGATTGCAACTATGGATTTTCAATGACGTAAATATAGTCCACAATGGTTCTTCTATATGCAATTCTTACTAAGCTAAGGACAAATAAAAATAAATAAATAAATAAATAAGAAAAAGCTCTAATAGCAAATCTAAAACAGAAGTGCATTATAATATTCCGTTCACCATTTTTACTCTACTGATGAGAAATTTCTTGCTTGATTCGCTATAAACAGGTCATTTAAAGAATATATAAAAGACAACCATTTTTATTTTATTCTTTTTTTAATTCTTGTGGTTATTTTTGTCATATTAAATCCCATTTCGTTTGAATATTGCTTTAGTTATTTCACTAAAATTTGCATGATGGACTTAGTAATATGATATAAAAATATCGTAAATTTGGTGGCTTATGGTCAATTCAGTGGTATATGATAAACTCATATGGGTAAATTCGGTGGTATATGGTAAATTCATATGGCTAAATTTGGTGAAATATAGTAAATTTAAGTAGGTAGCTTAGGTGGCATATGGTAAATTCAATTTGGTAAATTCAATTTGGTAAATTCAATTTGGTAAATTCTGTGGTATATGCTACATTCAAATGGGTAAATTCTGTGGTATATGGTAAATTGATGTACGTTGGTTAAGTGGGTAAATTCGTGTAAGTTAGGTGGTATATGGTAAATTCAAATGGATAAATTCATGAAGGTAGGTTAGGTGGTATTTGGTAAATTTATGTAGGTAAGTAAGTGATATATGGTAAATTTATGTAGGTAGGTTCGGTGATATATGAAAAATTAAAATGGTTAAAATATCTGCCATATAATACTTTACATTTATTTTTACTTCGTTGATGCTTACCCATCCTGTTTACCAAATAATCATACTACAATAGACACTTAATTTGCTCTATTTATGAAAGAATAACTTTTAGATCGAAACACGTTGCAAATTTCTACCTAAGCTAGCTCTTAAAAAACGAATGTCTCTCTAAAAATAAGAATAGTTCGTAATTCACAATCCATACAGTTATTTAACTAATCCACCCGCAAATATGGATGGTCCACAAGGGCTCTTCGATATACAATTTTTATTAAGCTACGAGAACACATAAAAATAAATAAATAGGAAAGCTCTAACAGCAAATCTAAAACAGAAGTGCATCATACTATTCTGTTCACCATTTTTACTCTACTGACGATAACTTTCTTGCCGAATTCAGTGTAAACAGGTCATTTAAAGCACATATAAAAAAAAACAATCATTTTTGTACTTTTAGTTCTTGTGGTAATTTTTGTCGTGTCAAATCGTATTTCGTTCGAATATTGCTTTAGTTATTATTGCACTAAAGTTTTTATGATGGACTTATTAATAATATTATATAAAAATATCGTAAATTCAGTGGTATATGGTAAATTCATGTGGCTAAATTTGGTGATATATAGAAAATGTATGTATTTAGCTTGGGTGGTATGTTGTAAATTCAATTGGCTAAATTCTTGGTATATGATAAATTCAAATGGCTAAACTCATGAAGGTAGGTTAGGGGATATATGATACATTTCTGTAGGTAGGTTATGTGATATATTGTAAATTTATGTAGGTAGGTAAGGTGATATAAGATAAATTCAAATGGGTAAAATATCTGTCATATAATACTTTACATTTTTTTACATTTATTTTACTGAATGGTCTTTACACATCTTATTTTCCAAATAGTCATATACTACAATAGACTCTTAATTTGCACTATTTCTGAAAGAAGCACTTTTAGAACGAAACATATTGCAAATTTCTGCCTAAACAAAGCAGTTAGAAAAAATGGAATGTTTCCCTTAAAAATAACAACAGTTCGTAACTCACAATCCATACAGTTATTTAACTAGTCGACCGCAAATATGGATTTTCAATGTCGTAAAGACGGTCCACAATGGCTCTTCTATACCCAAATCTTACGCACAAAAATAAATAAATAAGAAAGCCCTAACAGCAAATCTAAACACAGAAGTACATTATCCTATTCCGTCCACCATTTTTACTCCACTGACGACAACTATCTTGCCAAATTCAGTGTAAAAAGGTCATTTAAAGAACATATAAAAAGCAACCCTTTTTATTTTGTTCTTTTTTTTTTTTTTTTTTTTTTTAGTTCTTCTGGTTATTTTTTGTCCTATCAAATACTATTGCGTTTGAATATTGGTTTAGTTATTGCAGTAAAGCTTTTGTGACGGACCTATTAGTAATATGATATAAAAATATTATAAATTTGGTGGTATATATAAATTCATAAGTATAAATTCCGTGGTATATGTTAAACACATATGGGTAAAGTCGTTGGTATATGATAAATTCATATTGCTAAATTTGGTGATATATAGTAAATTTAAGTATGTAGCTTATGTGGCATATGGTAAATTCAGTGTTATATAGTAAACTTATATGGGTAAATTCTGTGGTATGTGGTAAAATTCATATAGCTAAATTTGGTGATGTATAGTAAATTTAAGTAGGTAGC
This sequence comes from Caerostris extrusa, assembly GCA_021605095.1. Taxonomy (NCBI): domain Eukaryota; kingdom Metazoa; phylum Arthropoda; class Arachnida; order Araneae; family Araneidae; genus Caerostris; species Caerostris extrusa. Next base: position 59,570 of record BPLR01020910.1, read on the forward strand.
TTATGTGGCATATGGTAAAATTCAGTTAGGTAAATTCAGTGGTATATATTAAATTCAAATGGCTAAATTCGGTGGTATATGTTAAATTCAAATGATTAAATTCAGCGATATATGGTAAATTCAAATGGCTGAAAAAGCACTTTTATGTCGAAACATATTGCAAATTTCTACCTAAACAAGCATTTAAAGAAAAGAATGTCTCTCTAAAAAATAACAACAGTTCGTAACTCTCAATCCATACATTTAACTAGTCCATCCGCAACTATGGATTTTCAATGAAAAACGGTCCACAATGGCTCTTCGTTTGGCTTATTAAGAATTGCATATACATAAAAATAGATAAATAAATAAAAAATCTAAAACAGAAGTACATTATCCTATTCCGCCCAGCATTTTTACTCTACTGACGATAAATATCTTGCCAAATTCAGTGTAAAACAGGTCATTTAAAGAACATATAAAAACAACCATTTTTTTTTTTTTTTTTAGTTCTTGTGGTTATTATTTGTCGTGTCAAATCACATTTCATTTGAATATTGCTTTAGTTACTGCAGTAAAGTTTTTATGATGGACTTATTAGTAATATGAAATAAAAATATCGTAAATTTTGTTGTGCAAGGTAAATTAAAGTGGTATATAGTAAGATCATATGGGTAAATTAAGTGGTATATGATAAATTCATGTAGGTAGTTTAGGTGTTATATGGCAAATTCATGTAGGTAGTTTAGGTGGTATATGGTACGTTAAAATGTCTAAATTCATGAAGATAGGTTAGGTGGTATATGGTAAATTCATGTAGTGGCAGGTAAATTTATGATGTGTTATAGGGTAAATTTATGTAGGTAAGTTAAGTGATATATGATAAATTCAAATGAGTAAATTATCTGCCATATAATAGTTTATATTTATTTTTACATCACTGATTTTTACACATTATGTTTACCAAATAGTCATACTACAATAGACTCTTAATTTGCTCTATTTATGAAAGAATAACTTTTAGATCGAAACATATTTCAAATTTCTACCTAAGCAAGCATTTAAAAAAAAGAATGTCTCTCTAAAAATAACAACAGTTCATAATTCACAATCCATACAGTTATTTAACTAATCACCTGCAAACTATGGATTTTCAATATCGTAAAGGGAATGTCCGATAATGGGTCTTCTATTAAGCAAATAGAACACATAAAAATAAATAAAGTAAAAATCTCTAACAGCAAATCTAAAACAGAAGTGCATTATCCTATTCCTTTCACTATTTTTACTCTACTGACGAGGATTTCTTGACAAATTCAGTGTAAACAGACCATTTAAAGAACGTATAAAAAAACCATATTTATTTTATATATTTTTTTTAGTTCTTGTAGTTATTTTTTGTCGTGTCAAATCCCATTTCGTTTGAATATTACTTTAGTTACTGCAGTAAAGTTTTTATGATGGACTTATTTGTAATATGATATCAAAATATCGTAAATTCGGTGGTATATGGTAAATTCATAAGAGTAAATTCAGTGGTATATGGTAAACTTATATGGGTAAATTCTGTGGTATATGGTAAATTCATATAGCTAAATTTGGTGATATATAGTAAATTTAAGTAGGTAGCTTATGTGGCATATGGTAAATTCAATTTGGTAAATTCTGTGGTATATAGTAAATTCAAATGTCTAAATTCAGTGGTATATGGTAAACTTATATGAGTAAATTCTGTGGTATATGGTAAATTGTAAATATAGCTAAATTTGGGGATATAAGTAAATTTAAGTTGGTAGCTTATGTGGCATATGGTAAATTCAATTAGGTAAATTCAGTGGTAGATAGTAATTTCAAATGGCTTAAATTCTGTGGTATATAGTAAATTCAAATGATTAAATTCAGCGGTATATGGTAAATTCAAATGGCTAAAGCACTTTTAGATCGAAACATATTGCAAATTTCTACCTTAACAACCATTTAAAGAAAAGAATGTCTCGCTTAAAAATAACAACAGTTCATAACTCACAATCCATACAGTTATTTAAGTAGTCGAGCAGCAACTATGGATTTTCAATGTCGTAAAAACGGTCACATGATGTCTCTTCGTTTGGCTTATTAAGAATTGCATATAGAACACATAAAAATAGATAAATAAATAAAAAATCTAAAACAGAAGTACATTATGCTATTCCGTCCACCATTTTTACGCTACTGACGAGAACTTTCTTGCCAAATTCAGTGTAAACAGGTCATTTAAAGAACGTATAAAAAGCAACGATTTTTATTTCTTTATTTGTTTAGTTCTTTGTGGTAATTTTTTTTGTCGTGTCAAATCCCATTTCGTACGAACTTCAGGGTGCAGAACATTATTTCACACAGGATGTTCGTGCTGAAAGATATTTTAAAACGTTCTCGAACCAAATCAAAACAGATTTTGGGCTTAGAGAGAGAATGAGAGGGACAACAGAAGAAGAAAAAAAAAATCGTTTTATAGTGGTTGTGGGTAGAAATAAAATAAAATAAATAAATAAAAGCTTCTATTTTGCAAGCACCGATGATTAAGAATACAACAAATGGCATTGAAGCAGGTGATATTTGCCACTGAGTTCTTTTTTTTTTTTTTGTTTGGTTACTTTTTTTTCTATGCTGTATCGGGGTAATAAAAGTGCATGGAAACAATGATGGACCCCAGCTGATGACTTTGAACAATTTCTTTGTCGTGAAACTCTGAATGGTCTTGTTGACATTCAGTACAGGTGAATAAGTAATGCCAAAAGCGTGATCAAAACTATAACTTGGAGAGTGGTAATGTCGTCCACGCCCCAAGCTGGGCTACTGGGAAATTACACGTTTCAATTTGGCAACAGTATTTCGAAATGCTTTTATGTCCTTGAAAGCAACTGATTGACTCGCAGGTCATAAAACTTTGGTACCAGCCACTGAAAAGCACCAGGGTAGCAACCCACCATTCAGTTTTTGATGCATCCATCAATTGCACATTTTGATGAAAGATTGCATTGTACATCATCATCACATTGTACATTTAATAATCCTTTACAATTTCTTTTTCTGTTACAAACTTTTATGTTCTCCCCTCCAAAAAAATTAATATCGATAACTAACATAAAGGTACCAGCTCATGAAGAAGTTGATAATTATATTTAAATAGTCAACTGTACATTTAAAATTACGTACCGTATGAGATGTACATTATAATTTTAATATATCCTTTATATTCAAAGTTAGTCCACATTTTGTTTTTTGTTGCATGTACTTTTCGAAATCAGTTTTTAGGATAACGATTGTTTGTCTAATAAACATCTATCAATTTAGTACTTATATATATATTATATAGTAATATGCTGCAAATTATCGTAAAGTATTTCGTTGTTGTTGCTTGTTTGTTGTTGTTTCTTATCCCACATGGTCGACAGCAACATCTAGACCAAGTCCATGAATCCGTGTGTTCTCACGGAAGGGGCAACTTCTGCAAATTCAAAATATTGATAAATTTTGGTACCAGGCTATAAAGAAGTTGATAATTCATTTTAATACATCAATCAATTGTACATTTTTATAAGAAAAAATTACGTAAAACAGGAGAGGTTTATATTGAAAGTTATTCCATTACAAGTTTACATGTATTTTTCCAATCAGTTTCAGGATATTTACTGTTTGTCTAATAATAATCTATCAATTTAGTACTTGTATTTATTACATACGTAAGTCACTCGGCCGGCAAGTCCCATTGCAACTACAAAATCTCGTATTTTGTTTCTGGAGATGTCGATCGAAAACCTCAATATCCTTTAATAATGCAAAATACATATTGTAGTGTGCAGGTTGGGCAAAAAAGATTGTACTGTCTGTGGTTGGTTTGAGATACTTGAGACACCGGTTGGAGAACACTCAGCTTTATTTACATGCTGCCAAACACCACACATACATTATTTAACACTTTTAAAGTCATATAATTATAGATTCGTGGAAGGATTCCACTTCTAAGCCGAAAACTCGATACTCAGGTACGCGCAGGATGTGCAAAAGATACTTTCTATCGAGGGGAAGAGTCTGTAGGCCAACTAATAAGCAGAATTGTGTTGTGTATATTTTCTCCCGGGCTGTGAGATTGTAAACTAAACGTTTCTCAACAGAAACGTGTGGTTGCGCTATACTTTCTCTCGGGTGAGAGTCTCGAGGAATACTAACAATTTCTTTTGAACACCACAGAGGGCTCTCTTGCCAGTGTGTAGGAGGAAGCTCGGTTACAATAGTAATGGGGTACAAATTATCGTGATGCATTTTGTAAATAATTGCAATGCAATTTTATTCCTATGATATATAAACAGTTTATATATCTACTACTATTATTCAAATATAAAACATTTTTCGAAAATAGTGGAAGTTAGTAAATATAAAAAATAATAACTTTAAACTGATTGGGATTCTGGTTTTATTTAATATTAACACAGATTTTGTTTTACCACTAAAAGCCCTCTCCCTCCTCCCTATGAATATTTCCTTTTTTTTTCGTGTAGTGGATGTAGGGTAACTAGCCTTCTACAGAAGATTTTCTAATTACGATAATATATCATCCATTTAGTAAATATAAAAGCACATTTTTATTTATTCTGAACCTTTACAGTTTAATATATGCTATTATTAAAATATAATAACAAATATTACTTAAACCTGATTATTTTTGTTGGGTCACTTGCTTTGAGATGGGGAAACGTGATAATTACAGTTGCCATGGGGGTGGAATATTTCTCATAATAACTTAAACAAAACATTGCAGTTTGAAAGTTTGGAAGTGGTTAGTCAGTGTTGATTTAAGGAAAATTATCTGTGCCTGCAAAATGATACATTGCAATTCCACATAACTTTCTTCTATCACAACATCTTAAAAGGCGCATATCCATCATGTGGTTTCAATAGAAGGCAGCGACTGACCACACGGTTAAGGGTTTCAAATAAAAGCATCGAGGATAATATTCCAGGAATGTTAAACAGGAAGACATAGAATGGCTACCCCGATCACTTATTCTTTCTCTATGCGATTTCTTTCTATATGATTATTTAAAAGCGGGACTGCTTGCCGCATCTCTATCCGAACAAATTCCGTCATTCAATGTGAGAGAACATAATTGCTAAAAAACGCGTTGCGAACTTCTATGAAAGATAAAAAAGGAAAAAAAGTTAATTCAAAGATGTCATTTTCAGAACTTAATATTGGCATACTTTTTTTTTTTATTTAAATTTTATTTTCTATTTATGAAGTGCATTGAACTGCAAACACAAATAAAAAGAGTTCTATGTGTCATTTGAACCGCAGTAGAAAGAATATGAAAATAAGAATCCAGGAATTACATTACAAAAAATTAAATTAAAAATCAACCATATCCCTTGGGATCAATAGAATTCAGTGACTGCCAACATAAGCTAGGGTTTCAATAAATCATCGAGGAGGATATTCCCGGAATGTTTAACATGAGGACATCGAATGGCCATCCCGATCACCTATTCTTCCGCCGTGCGACTTCTTCTTAAAGGATTGCTAGAAATTAGGAATGCATGCTGAAACATCGCATACTTTATCAGAGTCAAACTCCGTCATTCAGTGAAAGAGAGCCACTATACCGACAGATTCTACAAAAGGTTTTACAAAGTTCTATGATGTGTGAGGAAGGGAAAAATTGATTTACAATTTGTCATTTTCATAACTTAATATGGACGCATTTTTTATTTAAATTTTATTTTCTGTTAATGAAGTACATTCAACTATAAACATGAATGAAAATGATTTCTGTGTCATTTCATTTGAATTGTAGTAAGAATGTCATGAAAATAAAGAGTCCAGGAATTCCAGCAGAAAAAAATTGAATTAAAATAAACCATGTCCCTTTGGATGAATAAGTCTATTCATTAATTCTAATGATTGTAAACTGAATGACTGAATTACAAAAGCCAGAGTTTATTCAAATATAGCTCTTTATTTTGTTATGATTTTGAATAATACTGTTAGTAGAATACTTCTTTTAAAACAGTGAAATACTTCTTTTTAAATAGTTGTTTGTTGATATGAATGAAAAATCCTTTATTTAATGAATGAATGTTTATACCTTAAAATAATGCTTGAACTACCAAGAACGGTAGGAATTCATATATAATTTAGACACATGTTTACATTTCCTAAACTTCTAATTAAAATTTTGGTGATAAATTAATTAATTCTGAATTCGAAATACGATTTTATTGTTTGTTGTTAAGTGAAAAGGCAGATAGATCTATTCTTCCACATCACAAAAAATGATCTTTAATTTTGATCTTTATATCTTTTAATGACCTTTATATCTTTAATTTTGTCCGACATTGATAGTACCAATCATATTCTAGTATCAGCGTGATATATTTTGTTCTCATTATAACACATTATGGTAATATTATGACTTATTCTGGTATATGGCAAAATTCCGAATAATATGATATATATAAATTATTATATGTAAATTATTATATATATCATATTATTCGGGAGAACCACAATATTTGATTTTCTTGTACTCTTCAGGGTATGAAGGCATATAATTGTTTTAATAAGATTTAAAATCACTATTTTGTTAATCATACCATGGCTATTTAATGAACCATGTTCATTAATTAGCTCAAAGATTTATCTCGAACCGTTTTCTTCAACTCTGCTTCTTAATTATTTCTCGTTGTTTTTATATGTTTATAAATTAATTATAAATGAAAGAATAATAAATAAAAATGAATATAAACCTTCTTCATTTTGCTTAGAATACTTCAAAACTTTATATGTCTCTTTCTTTTAATTCTTTATATATATGTATATATATATATATAAATATATATATATATATATATAAATATATATATATATATATCTGGGCAAGTCACCTATTAGTCTTTATCTGCTTTCTTTTTCAATGTATTATCAAAGGACTCCAACTCAAGATAGAAGCTAGCGACTGCATCAACACAAATCGTCGAAATAGCTCAAAATAGCTTGATGCAATTCTCATTTAATCAATAATAAATCTTTTATAAAGCAAATTATTTTGAATTGTATAATGTTGATATATCACCGTTCCTATAAGATTTAAAATCTCCATTTTGTTAATCATGCCATGGCAATTTAATGAACCATGTTAATTAAACAGCCTATTGAAATGCTCATTTGAACAATAAGAAACGTTTTATAAAACAGATTTTAAGCAACTTATCTTGAGTAATAGAAACGTTGTTATATAAAGGTTTTAGAAGATTTAAAAACATTATTTTGTTAATCATGCTATGGCTATTTATAAAGCAGATCTTAAGCAAATTATTTTGAGTTGTGAAACTTTGATATATCATAGTTAATATACAGCATTTCAACAAGCTTTTTAATTAGCATGGTTCATTAAATAGCTATGGCATGATTAAAAAAAATGGTGATTTTAAATCTTGTAAAAATTTGATATATCTCCATTTCTATAACTCAAAAGTTATTTGCTTAAGATCTGCTTTATAAAACTTTTCTTTTATTGATCAAATGAGTATTTCAACAACTATTTAATTAATATGATTAATTAAATAGCCATGGCATGATTATTATTGATATATCACAACTTATCTAAATAGGTTGTTGAAATGTTCATTTGATCAATAAGAAATGTTTTATAAAGCAGATCTTAACTTTGAGTTGTAAAACTTTCCGAAACATAAAAAAATTCTGTCATTATAGTAAGATTTCTATCATCATGAAGATTATTGACTTTCGCAACACTGAAGCAATATGACTATTTAATTAATATGGTTAATCAAATAGCCATGGCATCATTAACAAAATAATTATTTTAAATAAAAAGTTGATTATTTTGAATTGTAAAACTTTCATATATCACCTTTTCTATAAGATTTAAAATCACCAGTTTGCTAATCATACCATGGCTATTTAAATAACCCCTGTTAATTAAAGAGCTTGTTGAAATGCTCATTTCATCAATAAGAAATGTTTCATAAAGCAGATCTGCAGCAAATTAATTTGAGTTGTAAAACTTTTCGAAACATGTCATTTATAAGATTTCAATCACCCTGAAGATTATTAAATCTCCTAACAGAGAAGCAACGAAAAGAAAACCAATGTATTGAGATGTCATTCATTAATATCTTTTTCTTTTCCTACTTCATTTCCGCATGGATTATTGCTTTCTTTTTTCCATCTTCCAAAAAAATGAATTATGCAAAGACAAATTACCAAAAAATATCCATCATTTAAATTTTTACTGTACTAAATAGTTTATTAATATTATTAAGTATTTAAAAAATAAGATGTAAATACTCTTATTTAGAATTTGATAAAATTTTACTTTTGTTTTGAAAGGTAACAAAACTTTTCATATTTTTATAATGATTTTGCTGTTCATTTTAATTGCTGCTTATAGAATGCCATGTGAAAGCCAAAGAAATTTTTTGTTTTAATTATGATGGTAAGATGTTACTTTCTTATCATGTATAATAAAGATATATCACCGTTTCTATATGATTTAAAATTCCCTTTTTTTTTTTTAATTATGTCATGGCTATTTAATTAACCGTGTTATTTAAATAGCTTGTTGAAATGTTCATTTGATCAATAAGAAATGTTTATAAAGCAGATCTGAGCAAATTATTTTGAGTTATAGAAACAGTGATATATCAAAGTTTTACAACTCAAAATAATTTGCTTAAGATCTGCTTTATAAAACATTTCTTATTGATCAAATGAGCATTTCAACAAGTTAATCAAATAGACATGGCATGATTAACAAAATGGGAATTTTAAATTATGATTTATATTATGAATTAAACTATGATTTATAATTTTTAAATTATCATTTAAGATTTATAGAAACAACGATGTATCAAAGTTTTTACAAGATTTAAAATCACCATTTTGTTAATCATGCCATGGCTATTTAATTAACCGTGTTAATTAAATAGCTTGAAATACTCATTTCATCAATAAGAAATGTTTATAAAGCAGATCTTAAAGCAAATTATATTTTGTGTTCCTCGATCAGTTGTAAAACATTTCGAAACATGTTCATTAAAAGATTTCAATCATACTGAAGATTATTAAATCTCCCAACACAGAAGCAAATGAAAAGAAAAACCAATGTATTGAGATGTCATTCATTAATATCTTTTTCTTTTTCCTACTTCATTTCCGCATGGATTATTGCTTTCTTTCTTCCACCTTCCAGGGAGAGAAGCAAATCCCAGCAGTGCGAGACAGGAACAACTTACGCCTCTTTGCTCCAGAACCCAACTCTGCAAACAAACTAATGCAAAACCCCATGCCACCCCGGATAATAAGCTACAATGTAGGACCACCCCACTAGGCCGCCATTCTTCGGCCTAAGCTCTGGTCAGAAAAATCAACTTTTGCCAGTTGGGGCTGCAGAGCCCTATTTTAATTAGCTCCACAAACAGCGTGTTTTATTACTTCAGCTGCCACGGCCTAGCCTGACCCCTCCCAATCTCGCAGGAGTACGGGGACCGGATTAACTCCTTTGAATACGTTGGCGGATAACATGGTGGAATATTAGAATCTTGTGGAGTGTTTCTTATTCTCCGGGATGACAATCAAATGTTGGAGCAGTGACCTTTACTGTCTTCTGGGTGGCTTGCCTTTCGTAAGCCGTCGGGAGTTCTCGGCCCATTGTTCGCTGTTTGCGTAAGCTTCGTGAAATCTCGGAAGTTATTGGCAGGATTGGGATTTGATAGGAGTGATGTATGGGCGTGGGTGTTGGAGGGGGATGATGAATGGGTTGTTCTATTGTGTTCGTACGCTTCTGGTCGATATCTTAGAGTACCGTACAGATATACAGAAAACTAAAGAGGAATTTTCAATTAGAAAAGACGTATTGTTTTGAATATAATTTAAAATAGTGTAATAGTAGTAATAATAATAGCAGAATATGTTATAATGATATCAAAATATACTATAATAATGTTAGAACATGTCACACTGATATTATAATAAGTTATAATATCAGTGTGACAATTATAGCATATGAGAATATATAATAATGATAGAATATATCACAATGGCGCAGAATATATTATATACATAACAAAATATGTCATAATGGTATTATAATATGACACAATAATACCAGAATAGGCCATAATATGTTACAATATATTCATAATATGCCGCAATAATGTATATCATAATGACATTAGAATAAGTAATATTTATATACAAGAATATATCACAATAGAATTAGAATATGCCATAATAATATCAAAATATGTCATAATGATATTGTAATGTATTATAAAGATAGCATAATATGCCATAACGACATCAGCACATGCCATTATAATACAGAATATGTTATAATGATATCAAATGGGTTGTAGTGATATCATATATCATGATATTAGTGTATGTAATAACATTGCAAGAATTTATCACAATGGTTCTTGAATATGTCATAATGGTACCAGAATATGTCACAAAGATGCCCGGAATATGTTATATAAATACCATAAATGTCACAATGATACCAGAATATGCCATAATAATACCATGATGTGTTATAATGATACCAACACGGACCATTATGATACAGAATATTTTATAATGAAATCATAATATGTCGTAATGATATTAGAATATGCAATATTAATACAAGAATAAATCACAATGGTGTTAGAATATGCCATAATGACACCAAAATATGTCATAATGATACCATAATGTGTTATAATGATACCATAATATGAATAATGAATTATAATGAAGGAATAATGAATTTCAACAAGCTATTTAAATAGCATGTGATATATTAAAAATAATCAAGCCATGGCTATTTAATTAAACATGTTAATTAAATAGTTGTTGAAATGCTCATTTGATTGATGAAATGCTCATTGAAATACTCAAGAAAAGTTTTATAAAGCACATTTTAAGCAAATAACTTTGTGTTATAGAAACGGAGATATATCAACTTTTACAAGGTTTAAAATCGCCATTTTGTAATCATGCCATAGCTATTTAATGAACCACGCTTAAAAAGCTTGTTGAAATGCTGTACATTAACTATGATATATCAAAGTTTCACAACTCAAAATTATTTGTTTAAGATCTGCTTTATAAATAGCCATGGTATGATTAACAAAATAATGATTTTAAATCTTGTAAAACCTTTATATATCACCATTTCTATAACTCAAAATAAGTTGCTTAAAAATCTGTTTTATAAAATATTTCTTATTGATCAAATGAGCATTTCAACAAGCTATTTAACATAGTTAATTAAATAGTCATGGCACGATTAACAAAATGGTGATTTTAAATCTTATAGAAACTGTAATATATCAAAGTTTTACAAATCAACATAATTTGCTTAAAATTATTAATTATAAAATTAAAAAAACGTTTAGTAAATATAAAACACTGTAATTATAAAACATTTCTTATTGATAAAAGAAGCATTTGAATAGGCTATTTAATGAACATGGTTTATTAAATAG
>BPLR01020911.1:0-19474 GCA_021605095.1 Caerostris extrusa
CACTTACAATTTTAAAAAAAAATAAACAATATTTAACTTACAGCATGCATATTTAAAGAACATTCAATTAAGAGATATAATGGAAGTATTCCACTTTTAGCTCTCGAGATGAGATTGTAATTCAGATCCAATTGCGCCATGCGTCTTCTCGCGCGAGAGTCTGATTGCCTATTGATGATTTTTTCTGTACGACGCAAGGGCGCTCTTGAAGTGCATAGGAGGAACCACGATTACGGGAAATATAGTTATGTAAGTGGAACTACGGCTACAAAACTAAATATTTATTTGGCTGTATTCCCGAAACTTAAAAGGTTATTAAATGTTTCGCAATCTAATTCGAAATTATTTCTAAATGTATGATTTTCGTAATCTTTCGTAGTATTTCTAAATGTATGATTTTCTAAAATGTATGATTTTCGTCAACATGAAAGATTCATTATTATTTTATTGTTATCATCATGCTAACGAAATTATTATTTTCATTTAAGAGAATTATTTTATGGAAAATTAAACTGTTTATTTTCTAGAGCGATACAACGTCAGGGAAGTTTTTATTAATGTTCAAAATTTTTATTACAGTTCACTATAATATAATCATTAATCCCGATGGTAATAATACTAATTTAATTAAAAAAAACATAAAATCACAAGCTGATTTTTCTAAATCAGATTTAGCATGTTTATTAAAATTTGCAAATATTCATATTGTTCATTGAGGATTTAATGGATATCTTCAACAAACAGCTTATTTTTATTTTTATTTACATTGAAGTTTTAATCAATTATTACCTGTATATGGGATTTACTTATATATAGTTTCAATTATAATACTCCCTTTTTTGTATGCATTCATTCATTAATCATTTTCAAAATATATACCAGAAACGATGTAATGTCGGGAAACATTTCCATAATTCATGTCGTAGGAATACCCGGGTTACGTATAAGTTAGTTTAAGCTCACTGTAAAATGAATTTGTGATTATGGAAAGTGAATTCCTTAAGCTATCTTTTCTTATATATATATATATATATATGTAGGCATGCTATCATCTTAAACTTTAAATAACAGATAGTTTTTAAACAGATTTATATTTCGTCTTTTACACATATACATCTCTAATGACATTTAAAACTTAAGTCATTTTTTTATTAAGTTATTTATAATTACTTGTAATGTAAGGTTGAAAATTATTAAGTTACTTAAAATACATTATTTCATTAATTCACTTTTTAACCTAAGCTTTAATTTCACAGAGAGGTAAATTTTTAAATGAAGTCGAAATAAAAGAAATATTGACGAAATTAATTTATCGATTAAATGTTAAATAACTCTCAAAAAAAATAATAACAAATTAGCACAATTTATTTATTTCATGCGATTTGTCCATTATTATTTTTACGATATCTTTCTTTGCGAATTAAGTATGCTTATGAATTTATGCAACTTGGTATTGCAAGCTTCAGTGGGAATGAATAAAAATGGGACTAATTGCATTTCAAGATTCAGTCGAAAGAGTTAAATGAAAAGTTATGATTGTGTTAAAGCTCCTCTAGACACCATGAATGGTGTTCCCTAATCTTCGCATTCAAGTTTCTTCAATGGAAATAAACATAATTCAATGCTCTGTTCCTGAAAAGTTTCATTGTAAAGCCCTAAATAAAATATACACTCTAGTTTGTTTTACCAAAATAGGATTGGTATCTTCTCATTCGAAATCCTTTATTATTAAAAAATATATTGCCTTCAGACTAATTTTAATTTTTAAGTCTAAGCGGTTGTCGAATTTCTTTTATGATTTATTTACAGTAATTTAAAAAGAGTTTTTAGATAATCGATAATAATATGCAATTGTTAATCTATAATGAATAGATGCAAAAAGCAAAACATTTAAAATTTCAGTTCTTACATATCTTGGATGGTTTAGGATAAATATATTAACAAACAGTAAATATTCGCTGCTTTAAAATATATAATTATTTAAAGGATCTGCTTATTACGAAAAATTAAGCACCATATAGAAAGTATGTCGATGTAGAGGCGAATGCCCTTAAAGCCATTGTAACGTCTCGGCCTATACTAGACATATAAGGTCTTCAAGAAGAGGTCCACTTTAGGGTAAGACTTAATTTTTATTTACAGGTATTATATACACATACACATAACTCTACGTACAAAAAATGAAAATTAAAGATAATTTGATTCACAAGTGCTGTTCACTCCAAGAACGGAGATTTTCAGAGTCCTCGAATCTACACGAAATGATACACGGCATGATACTGAAACCACTTCATTTTTAAACAGGTGAATAACTAAGGTCACTCCAGTCACTTCAAAGAAAAAAAGAAAAGAAAACACTTCTAGTTCGACTTGTTGCAGAACTCTCTCCCTTCGTTACAAAAAAAAAAAAAAAAAAAAAAAAAAAAAAAACCTCCTTTTAAACTTCCCATACTTCCAGATTAGCTTCCCTCATTTCTCATTGGCTTAAACATTTTTTAACTCGTTATAATTTGAATTTTTCAAAATCAATTTAATCAATCAAATTTTGAAATCATAACAAAAAAAAAAAATTAATTATTATATTTTTATTTATAATATCAATTTTCGTCGAATTCCCAGTTTTAAGTTAGTATCAATTTTTAAAAAACATTGAGAAAATTCATAAATTTTGTTGATGAATGATATTGATCAAGTTTTTTAATGAAAGTAAAAAATTAATTTGAATAAATATGTTTTATTCAGTTAAACATATTTTTAAATATAGTTTTTCGATTTCAACCATGAAAAACAATTATTTAGTCAGTAAACCCTTTTAAATAAAAAATTGTGAATAATTTTACTAACAAATTTTACCTAAAACAATTAAAACATTTCTTATGCAGATTTTTTAACTTTCTTTTGTTATAAGTATTTCTTCATTAAAATAAAAAAATAATAATAAAATAAAATAAGTATTAAACAAAAAATAAAAAAATGTATACACAAAATATAATAAATATAGTTCTGAACTAATAATAACATAATTTATCAATATGTGTACATTTAACTGTTTGAAATATAAATCCCAAATGTGCACGACTCCAACAATAATCATACTTGACTCGCAAAGTTTTCAATTCTGGAACTTTGAAGAGATAAGAAAAGTCAGTTACTCCGGAAATTTCTCCTTCTCCAAATGTCTCCGAACGCATCTTAAATTTTACATTCAGAAGTTTCTAGTTAATTGGCATTCGTATTTACGCCCGAAGAACGAGCAGCAAAATGAAAAGCTTATTTAAGCGATTCTGCAGAGAGCCTCGCCAATGGGAATAGAGGACTCAATGGATTGCAAAGCGCGCTCTCATTTTCCAGCATTGTTCTGGAAATCCTTTAACGTGAAATAATGGTGTAATAAACACGGCGGAATTGTTACAGGGAATGTTTGAAGGCGGATTATGTAGAACAGAAAAAGCAGATAAACATTCAGTACGAGCTTAATCTGTTGTCTGGCTTATTCCAGAATAAATCGCCAAGAATAAAAGTATATTATAGGTAAAAGTGACTTATTCTTTAGAAAACATTTTAGAATCCGTTTCAGTAATGTCAGATACTTGACAACCAGTTAATTTCAACTAATTGTAACAAATTTGAATTATTTTGAAGATTTTGAATGTCAGCATATTTTAATGCAAATATTTTAAAATATTATTATTATTATTATCGTTATGTATGTTGAGTATCTGAATGATGTCATTTTGCCACTAATGGGAAAATATTGTAGCGTATTTAATATTTTTAATATTTACTACACCTATTGGAAATAAAGAGTAAAAAAATGCCTTTGAACAGGATTTTTCCCCCTACGCACTGGCAAAAGCTTGTCTTGTGGCGTTAGGCGAAATGGTCAGTAAGATTTGAGACAGTCACCCTTGAGGTGTACTCTAGAGAGTACACCGCAAACACACGCTTCCATTGAAAAGCGTTTAGTTTACAGTCCCTCTCCCCCTCCCCCTCCCCTCCGAGAGAGGAATATATATATTTAACGCAGCCCTGCGTATAAATTTACCACTACAGACTCCCACCCGGAGAGGAAGTAACTTCCGCGTTCCCTGCGCGTACCTCAGTATCAGGTCTTGACTTAGAAGTGGAATCCTTCCACGAATCTATAATTATAGGTCTTTAAATGTGCTAAATATTGTTTATCGTTAATTGTACGAGTATGATGTTTGTGTTTGTGTCAACTGCGAGTTCTCCAACCTGTGACTCAAGTGGAGATGCTTTTCACCCAGTCCCACCCAGTTAAAATTTTGCTGCATACCACAGTTTATTATTAATTTGTAAGGATGTTCTAAAACCATATTCGTGTGCTTATTCAGAAGATCAATTTATACAATCCCATAAACAACAGATTACATTTAAAACCTTTTAAAACATTTTAAAAAAGTGTTTTGAGAAGAATTACCACTACTGTATATCATATAATCTATCATATATTAAGTATATATTAAATTGATATACTGTTAGTGAGTTCATATTTTTTGTAAATCTCTTTATTGTTTTGTCTTTGGTTTTCCGAGAGTAAAATATACAGAATCGTTACTAGCTTATACTATGAAACTCGTTACTTTCCTACTTTTCTAAGGACATCGTAATATATAAGAAGCAAAGTACCAAATATTTCGATGTCTCGTATGTGCAGGTATAAACGTTTAACCACGATAGCTGAATCGCGACTTTGTTCAAGAAAATTTATTGAATTAATTTCTCTTTTTGTTAGAAAAATTATAAAATCTGAATAATAAAAGAATAAATATTTTTTTAAGCAGAAAATAATTTTAATATGTAACTCCAAAGTCATACATCTTTTTTGAGGCTTATGAGCTATTCACAATGAGATATAAAGGCAATTTAACAAATTAAAATATTGTAGATGTTTGCAACAGGTGCTTTATTAAAATTCTTTAATTTATAAAAATTCTTAACATAATAAATTCATTGTCGCATGAAAATGAAAATAATTGCTGTCTTCTAACAACAGAAATTTGGAAAAACCTCTAAGTCACGCGAAAACAAAAAATACATTTTTTAAAGAGGATTTTTTATATATATCTAGATAAAACAATATTAATTAATAAAATAAATGCAATAATTAATATCTTTTAATCATTTATTTATTTAAAAATAACGAAGAACATAAGAAGACAATATTTTCTTCATGCATGATAATAACAAACAGAGTTTCTTTATTTGCGCTTTTTGAAAATGTAAATTTACGCAATGCTAAAAATTCCGAGTCTAGGTAAATAATTGACTAGGTAATAAATTTGTCACAAAAAAGGATTAAGTGATGTCACGAATTTAATTTATTAATTGTCTCACGTATTTTCTTAAAGGTGATATTGAAAAAACTTCGTAAATTAAAAAGATAATATAACTATAACAAGACAATTAAAATGCTCATATATGAAAGTTATAACAAACACAGTAATTTTTTTCGTTTCCTGAAAACTTGAATTTATGCGGTGCTAACATCTCAGAATCTAGGTAAATAATGGTATCGTATAAAAATTCATGAGAAAAAGAAATTAAGTGGTCTCATGAGTTAAAGTGGTTAATTGTCTCAATTATTTCCTTAAAGTAATATTGAAAAAAATATTCACAAATTAAAATATTATTAATATAATTTTGACTTTTATATCAAAAATAATTTTTTTCAAAAGAAAGGTTTCAAATTAAATTTTGTTTGAAACCTAAATAAAAAAAAAAGCAAATTATTTGGTATTTATTGAAAATTACAATGAACAACAAAATACATATTCGTTTATAAATTCAAAAGACCTCATTTTGCTTTATTTTCCATCGTTACTGTGTGCCTGTTAATCACTTGTAAACTCCTAAGAATCCAACACTGACTTTAGAAAAATTTCCGGATCAGAAAACAAACAATGTGTTGCCTTCTCCTGAGTCAATATGGACGTCCATGTTTTTCGAGACCTTTCAACCTAACTCTGGCCAAAAGAAAACAGACGAGCAAGCCAATTGATTTTCCAATTTTTCTCATCGTTAAAAAGTTTCCCAACTCAAAGAAGACTTTTTTCGCTTCAGTCAGTTGATTGCTGTTCCACGCGTTCAACCGGTCAGCCATCGAGTACAGTGGGCATTTTTTTTCGACTCTTGCTTAGGTGCCGGAAAGGAAGAAAAAAAATCCAATTTTTTTTTATTAAATAACCTTCTTTGTTATCAAATCTTTTGTGTTGATTTTCTTCTATACCTAAATTACTCTTGTTAAATATATCATATAAAGACAAATTTCTTCTGAAATTTTACAAATTTCTAGTATTGCACTAGAAAGATTTCGGTAAAGAATATAAAATAAACATAAATATATAAGTCTTGGAAAAGTTTAGTAACACAAATTATATGATGAATATATTAAACAAATATTTGATGATCAATAAGCAAAATTCAACAATGAGAAAAAATTTACACATAATATATCAGCGAATCATTTTGATGTAAAATAATCAATAAAAATGTATTTTTAATTTTTACATTTACATATATAATATTTATATTATATATGTAAATATATTTGATAAAATATTTTATAAAAGTATGTTATTTTATAAAATTTATTGAAAAAAAAATCAAATGTAAAAATTCCTTTATCAGATGCAAATACTATAAATCATACAATTTTATTAGTAATTAATTAAAAAAATCTTAGTAAAATAAGTTGTTAATTGATAAAAGTTTATGTTTATAGATTTAAATTTACTAACAATATTAATAATTATGGTGATATGTAATATCAACATATTACATATGATAATACAAAAATTAGTGATACGGAAACATATTTTTTAAATCATTAAACACCAATTGAATTTAGATCAAAAATGTGTAATTACATAAAGACGTAATAATTTTTAAAATTATACGTATGAAATGACAAAAATTTAAAAATTTCGTAAAATTGTCAATTGTCTATTTAGTTTTTCAAGTGTATAATAACCAATTTTATAAACACTTGATAATTAAAGTGTTAAAGTCTTGAAATTTTTTTAAATTCTTCAATATATGCTTTAACTATTAAAAGTGGTATAATTTAAATACTATCACATCATTTAAAAATAAAAAGTAAAAATTTTTAATATAGAGTTCGTGAGGAGGATTAAGAATTCAAATACTGTCAAACAGATTTATTTACTTTTTATTCAAAGTTGCACAAATTAATAATTTTATTTTATTTATCTAAAACTGTCACTTTAAAAGGACTAAACATGTTTCAAGAAGCATTTCGTTCTACTTTAGCTTAAAAGCTTAGCATAAGAAGAAAAAAAAAAAAAAGATTTTTTTTTTTTCAAATACCTAAACTTGTAGCTGCCCCCTTTGGCGGGTTAAAAGCCATCGCATGTTTCTTACAAACACAAATTTAATTTTTAGTGCACCCCCGTGGGAGTTAATTCCTTTCAGTTCTGTTACTCAATCTTCATTTTAAAGTAAAAACACCTCTGTATTAGGTGATTCTGATCTTTTCCTCTTTTTTTTTTTTTTTTTTTTACTGTAATGCATGCCGTAAAAATTATGTAGGTATGCGAAAAAATTTTTCCCCGCAGAGCCTTTTATGTTTTTAACGTTTTAAAGGAAATAAAACACCCCTTTGTGCTATAATATTTTTTTTAGAACTTGCTAAATGAATTGCAGTTTTTTCTTTTTTTATTATTTTTCATTAGTTCTTTAGCTAAGTAATTATTTGGTATCCCCAGAGTAGAGAGAACTATGCATGAGTTTCTAATTAAACGCTTGAAATAGCAGTAAGAAGTAACTTTCCATAAAATTATTTTAAGATGTCATATTTTTGCATTAAATATTTAATATTTTTAATTTTTTCATTAGACATATCATAACTTTAGAAAACAGTTAATACGATTCAATTAATACTAATTAACTCTATATTAAAGACAAAATTTAGGAACTATACATTTTATATAAAGAAATGTACATTTTCGAAAACTGTGGCACTGAGCAGCAGAGTTTTATGTATATATATATATACACTCATGCTCATAAATTAGGATAATTCAGAATCACACAGGAACACTAAAATAAAAATTTCACCTGTAGAATTATCACACACATCTTGAAGGAGAATATGCAAAATACAGGAAACCACCAGATGGCGCGGATAGTGTCACAATGACGAGAGTGTAAGAGAGGGGGTATATAGGAATGGTGGCAAAGAAGTAAAAAATTGTTCACAAGCGCTTTAAAAGCCTTTCAGTTCAATACCGCATATTTATGGCACAAAGGAAGCATTTGATGATTTTTTACGTGGTAGAATTATCGGACGACTGGAACGTGGACGTACCCAGCTGAAGTATCCGAGGAACTTGAATCGCCCAGAGTGTCATCTCCAGGCTTTGGCAACGATTCCAAGATGATGGTAATGTGAGTAGATGTTACAGCACAGATCGCCCCCGAGTTACAACGCCGAATGAGAACCGGTATTTAGCAGTTACTGCCAAAAAGAAACAGACGGAGCACAGCATCAGACCTGTCTCGTCAGCTCTCTTCAGCTACCGGTACGGCAGTTTCAAGGCAGACCGTGTACAGACGCTTAGGGCACATTGGTCTATATGCTCGTAGGGGCCTGTCAGATGTGTTCCACTTACCGCAACTCACTGTCGCCTGCGATTAACCTAGAGTAGAGAGCATGCATTGTGGACACCGCAACAGTGAACACCATTGAGAACACCATTGAACGACACCGTTACGGTGGTGCAGGATGGCTCGTTTGGGAGGAATTATTCTTGGTTCCAGAACTGACCTGCATGTTCAGAGTGTAACGATGACAGGCCACATCTATCGGGAAGTCATTCTGGAACAACATGTACGTTTGTTTCGGGGCGCCATGGGTGCTGAATTTCTGTTTATGGATGACAACGCCCGTCCTTACCGTGCAAACATTGTAGACGAATGCCTTCAATTGAAGGATATCACCCGTATGGATTTGGCCAGCATAACTCACCGGACATGAATCCAATAGAGCATGTGTGTTATATGATTGGCCGACGAATTGCAGCCCGTCAACCCTCCCAACCTGTCAACCGGAACTTCGGAGGGCATTGCTTGATGAGTGGTGTAATATTCCCCAAGATCAGATTGATAATTTGATACTCAGCATGCCTAGGCGTTGTAAGGCCTGTATTGCATCGTCCGGAGACATACTCCATGTTAACCATCATACTAACCATGTTATACTGTTTTTTTGTAAATAGGTTATTTTGAAATTTGTCTAGGAGTAAAAAATCGCAATTTTTATTAATTATGTCAAAACATATAGCATCTTTTTTTTCTCTTTACCTTTTGTTTAATAAATAGACTTTACAAATAAGTCAAATTTGTTTTGCTTCTGTCTCTTTCTTTGCCTGAACTTCATTATCCTTAATCTATGGACATGAGTGTAAATAAAAATAAAATAGCAAGCATAATGTTAATTTTTGTTCGTTATTCAACGAACTAAAGCAAATTAGAAAAAAATTGATGTTAATCTATTTTCGTTCTTTTTCCTTCGATACATATTTATTTCTTTACATTTCAAAACATATGTACCAACATAAATCAACAATAATATATATATATTCCTAATCAATTGCATTATAAAAAATGAATATTTCAGACTTTATTATATATCTTTTATTTTAGGTTTTATATACTGGATAACGGTTTTGAAAATGAAAAGGCGAAAAATTTATGAATATATTAAATATTTTAAATTTTGAAAAATTGGAATAAATGAAACGACTTAAAATAACTCTTTACTTACATGCAAAACACAGCATTAATGTTTTTATTTCAAAAAAAAAAATTTCTAAATATTTCAACCAGCTTGAAAAATAGGAGAATAAACTTGTTTTTTCTATAGAGTGAATGTAGTTTTCAATAGGTATTTTCATTTTTTTAAAATTTAGGTTAACTATTACAAGAAAACTTTCTTCTTTAAGTAAAACTTTTATAAAAATTTTCTAAAAAAAAATAATTTTATGAAATTTCTGAGATTTATTTTTAAAATTAGACAACAAGCATTTATTCTTTCTTTCTTTTTTTTTTTTTTTTTTTTAAATAACTTTTTACGAACAGAACATTATGAAAAATAACCGAGACCATTGAAAGTAAATGGTCCGGTTTGTGTATGATGTATGGCAAAGTACCTAAGATCCAAACCATGCAAAAAAATATATCAAACCCAAAAGAAGAAATAGGGATTTCATCTTCAACCATTCATCTATCCAACTTATGGTTGGATGGTCACGTGTTGAATTCGATTACCATGACTTCATTTATTTATTTTTTTTCCCCTCTCTGTCTACCACGCATGCAACTTCACATAAAAGAACTTGCGAAGGTTTTCCATCTGCCATAACTTCTGCCCAGATCTTTATTTTCTTTGCGGAGGGGGGGATTTTTCTCTTCCGGTCTGCATGGCAATCGGTTGTCGAGGAATCGACGAATTCTTCGGTCAGGAGACGGATTGCCGCCAAAATTCCGATGCAAAAGCATCGAGTTCTGATCATTTTTCTCTCCAAGAACTTTGTCATATTATCTCCAGGTTCTTTTATGCTTCGTTTGATCACTAACTCCCGGTAGGCCTTTTTTTTTTCCTTCTTTCTTTCTTCCTTTATATCACGGTTTATCATTGTATATTGATTTAATAGGTGACGAATGAAGGAATTAAATTAACATTTTTAATATCTATCCAGAGGAAATTGAATATATCCTTAAAATGAAAAAAATATTGTTGTTCGTTCTAACAAAGATGATGTATTATGTATTTTTAAGGCATTATGTAAAAAAAATGTCTTTTTATGTATTTTAATTTCGCTATTAGTAATACATGTTGACGCTGCAACAAATTCGAATATCTGATAATTTTGAAAACACATCCAGATATTTGAATGTTTCTAACAAATATTCATATAATTTACTATTTCTTCTTTCTTTCTATGATAGTTTCGATAAATACATTCAAATATTTGAATTTGTATAAATAAATTCATATATTTGACTATTTCTATAAATACATTAATATATATAGCGATTTTTGTATATACATTAAACTATTTGAATGTTTCTAAAAATGCATTCATATATCTGCCTCATTATATAAATAGAATGAAATAATTGATTTTTATCAATCTTCGTATTCATTGGGCAATAGCCAGATGGTGTGCCAAGATAGTCTGCCTACAGGCAAATTTCGAGACAGGAGATGTTTTTATTTTGACGGATAGGGTTGTCAGCTCTACACCCAACTTTTTATTGTGATATTGGACTAGGATCTACGGTTTAAATTCGATTCCGAATCACTACGAACATCCATCCACCGGCACCACCGGGATTCAAACCCGAAAACACTGGGGCACCGAGCTCCAGAGTTTATATATGTATACATACATATACATTCAAATGTTTGAATGTTTCTATAAATACATTCACACATCTGAACAATTTCTATAAATACATTCAAATATCTGATATTTTTATAAATATAAATATCTGAATATTTCCAAAAACTTTCAACAATGATTAAAAAAAAAAATATTTCAACAATTATTTCTATAAAAATTTCAATTTTTTTCTATTAATATATCAAAGTATCTAAATATACATTTTTCTCATGTTTAAAATTCAGAAGTTAAGAAATCAAATTAAAATATTGAAGCCTATAACTTTTTACGTCATTTAATCAAATTAAACATTTGATATGTATGAAAACATGCAAATAAAATTTTGGTATTAATAAATGTGTTAATTCAATAAAAGAATGAAACTTAATATATTGCTTTTATTATATGCAAGACAAGCATATAATAAAGCAATAAAACAAGCTTCGACAAGCTTCCCAAATTTTATAAAATTATTAATAGATAACAACAATTATGGCATTAGGCAATTATTACAATTAATTTGTAAATTGCTATCATTTGGTTAATTTTGCAAAATAAATTATCTCATTCGTTATCTATCTCCCTATAATTTAAATATAGAAGGGATATAGAATTTTTCCTTAAATATTAATCTTGACTGTTAAGGAATTCCTTAATCTTATCTTCAGCTGCTAAATGGGCTTACTCAGTTTTTCGATTTTATTAAATTACAGTGAATCCATTAGCTAATGTGATGAAGTACGGAAAGTCGTGACAGCACCTTCATCTGATAAAACTGTTTTTAATCTTCCTTAATTCATATTAAAAAAATGAAAAAAAAAAAAAACCCTAAATTTTGAACATTTAAAAAAGAATAAAAACTCAAATTTAAGGTACATCTGAGCCTATAAATTAATTTCAATTGCAAAATTTTGTTTATTTTACAAAGTTTTTATTACTCTCAAAAGTTTAACTGAGATGGATTCATTTTATTGTTGTTGTAGAATAATTTTGAATACTTTACTCTAAGGACAATAATTATAACAGCAAATGTGTAGCAGATTCAGTTCAACTGAAAGGGAGATGTTACATTGCAATGATATTTTCCCACCACATTATAGTATGTGTACTTTCAAGGATGTCATCTGAAGGGTTAACAACTTCTTTTTATTTGAGTTTAGGGTCTTTCGAATTTATTTTGGCAAAGCAAAGGATTGTTTCGAGGAGCATCATTTTCAAATTCGCAATCAATATTTGCTCGTTTGAAAGCCTAGATCAGAGAGGAATTATTTTTAACGAGTTGTATTTATGGACCAAGGGTGTTGGTTTGAAGCTCGGCAAATAATGCAAAGACATTTTTTTTTTCTTTTTAAACCTTGGTTGGACATGATTTAACTGTAATTCCGTTTAGCTCCAAGAGGGCGAGAGAAAGAAGCAAATTTACTAGAATTTACAAATTTACTAAATTTATTAATTACTACAGAATTACCATCCTTGTCAGTTGTACCAACAAAAGTTGTTTTGGTACAACTCGCACTCATATTTTTCTCAATTATAGAGAATTATTTCAACTCCAGGAACCACAATATGATGTGCGGTGAAAAGGTATGTTGTGCGGTTAAAGGTTGTAGTGTAGAAGCCCTTAGCAGGGCAGCTGTCTCAAATACCGGGAAAAAGGATGATTATAGTTGAACTATTAGGGTGTTTTGCTTGCCGTTCTGTCATTTTTTATCAAAATACTAGAGATAATTAGACCGGCGGAATAGGTGGAAGGATTCTGAATTAATAACAAACATCCATGTCACTACTATGATTGAGCCTGAAGCCTGTGGTACCAAAGGCCACAGCCCTATCCATTTGGCATCAGGACAATTTGAACTAGTAGAGAAAGAACAGTAAAAAATTTACAAAGAGATTTGGCACTTAATCAAACAGTTACAAGCAATAATTTGCCAGAAATAATATATAAGAATGCCGTAGACATAATTACAGCATCAGCCTTTTCATCAGTTTATATATATACCCTACATAAAAAAAGTAGAAGGACACTTGATTTTGTAACAGTAACTGAAAAATATTTTATTTTCACTAAAATGTTTTATTAGAAACATTTTTCAAATATTTTAAAATACAATTTTAACATCAGAATTATGATATTTAAACATAAAATATTAATGGCAACAAAAAATTTTCTCTTTTTGAAATTTTGTATAAAAAGTAGAAGGACAGCATTATAATGAAAGAAAAAAATAGTGATTTTAATAAGGAACGTTCTTCCCATTGGACTTTATAACTTCAAATATTCCGTTTGGAAGTGAATTGTATAGAGATTGAACTTCAGTTTGACAAAAATTGTCCCACGAGTCATTCAATGCTTCTCGAAGCTGAGTTAGCAAATCAAATTCCTTCCATCAACATAAACTCGACGAACTAGCATTGCCCAAATGTTTACCATTATATTAAGGTCAGGACTTTTGGCTGGCCATGGTAAAACATACACATTATTTGTTAGGAACCAATTTCTGACTACAGTCGCGGTGTGAAGGAAGCTCCGTCTTGCTGAAACTTCCACTCTTCGCCCCAAGTCAGAGCCATAAGGAAGAAGTTCGGAATTCAGCCCTTGAATGTAGTCTGTATGTTTTTGCCTACCATTTAAGAAAACCAGACTTGTCCTTCCTCCGTATCCAACAGCCAACCAAACCATTAAACTCCGTCCTCCCATTTGTCGTGTTGAATAGTATTCGTCTTCATTCCCGGACAATGCCAGTAGTGCTGATATCCGTCTGGACCGTCTAAGTTAAATTTCTTTTCATCGGAAAATATCACAGAAGTCCATTCTGTAGTCCAGGACATGTGCTCCTTAGCCCACGCTAAACGGTTATCAATGCGAGCTTGTGTCCATTTAGGATGATGTTTCCATTTTTTGAAAATGACTTTTAGATCTTTTAATATACACTCATGTCCATAAATTAAGGATAATGAAGTTCAGGCAAAGAAAGAGACAGAAGCAAAACAAATTTGACTTATTTGTAAAGTATATTTATTAAACAAAGGTAAAAGAGCAAAAAAGATGCTATATGTTTGACATAATTAATAAAATTGCGTTTTTTACTCCCTGGAGCAAATTTCAAAAAGAACCTATTTACAAAAACAGTATAACAAGGTTAGTATGATGGTTACTATGGAGTATGTCTCCCGGACGATGCAATACAGGTCTTACAACGCCTAGGCATGCTGAGTATCAAATTATCAATCTGATCTTGGGGAATATTACACTACTCATCAAGCAATGCCCTCCGAAGTTCCGGTTGACAGGTGGGAGGGGCTGACGGGCTGCAATTCGTCGGCCAAGCATATCCCACACATGCTCTATTGGATTCAAGTCCGGTGGTTATGCTGACCAATCCCTACGGTAGATATCCTCTAATTGAAGGCATTCGTCTGCAATGTTTGCACGGCGAGGATGGGCGTTGTCATCCATGTACAGAAATTCAACACCCATGGCGCCACCCATGACGTGGCCTGTCATCGTTACACTTTGAACATGCAGGTCAGTTCTGGAACCAAGAATAATTCCTCCCCAAATGAGCCATCCTGCATCACCGTAACGGTGTCATTCAATGGTGTTCTCTTGGTGGTAACGGGTACCTGGCGCTCTCCATACGAAAGTCCGGCGAGAATCAGAATCAGAGATTAGACTGCAAACTAAACCTAGACTCGTCGGAAAACATCACACAAGACCACTGATGCGGTGTCCACAATGCATGCTATCTACTCCAGGTTAATCGCAGGCGACAGCGAGTTTGCGGTAAGTGGAACACATCTGACAGGCCTACGAGCATATACACCAATGTGCCCTAAGCGTCTGTACACGGTCTGCCTTGAAACTGTCGTACCGGTAGCTGAAGAGAGCTGACGAGACAGGTCTGATGCTGTGCTCCGTCTGTTTCTTTTGGCAGTAACTGCTAAATACCGATCCTCATTCGGCGTTGTAACTTGGGGGCGACCTGTGCTGCAACATCTACTCACATTACCATCATCTTGGAATCGTTGCCAAAGCCTGGAGATGACACTCTGGGCGATTCCAAGTTCCTCGGATATTTCCAGTGGAGCTTGGTACGTGCACATTCCAGTCGTTCGATAATTCTACCACGTAAAATAATTATGTCAAGTGCAGTATAAACAAAAAATTGGTTCCTCGGATACTTCCAGCTGGTTACGTCCACAGGTTACGTCCACATAAAAAATCATCCAAATGCTTCCTTTGTGCCATAACTATGCGGATATTGCACTGAAAGGCTTTTAAAGCGCTTGTGAACAATTTTACTTCTTTTTGCCACCATTCTTTATATACCCGTCTCTTATAGTCTCGTTATTGTGACGTACTATACGCGCCATCTGGTGGTTTCCGTAATTTGCATATTCGTCTTCAAGATGTGTGTGATAATTCTAGAGGTGAAATTTTTATTTTAGAGTTCAATTTCTGTGTGATTCTGAATTATCCTTAATTTATGGACATGAGTGTAGTTGTAAACTGTTTGTTTCATCACATATTTAAATCCTGCTTGATTTCTTGACTTTGAAGCACTTCCTTTGTTCTTCTTAAGCACGACCAAGTTTTTTTTCATCACGTGGTGTTAACCTTTTCAGTCTACCAGTCTTCTTTTCTTTCCATTTTTATAAGGATTTCTGATAAAGTTTGAAACTGTATTGAGGCTCACCTGCAACAATCGAGCAATCTCTCTGACACCTTTACCATCATTTTGATATGCGGAAATTTGGCCTTTTGAAAATCGTTCAAAGGTATTCCGTTAGGCATTTCTGTGAACGGAGAAACAGCGCAACTTTTAAACGAATTAGATTTTATTGACAGAAAAGGATAAAACAAATGAAAAATCACTATTTAACTAAAAACAACTCACTAAATTAAATATATTAGCAAGTGCCCTTCTACTTTTTTTTTAAGCATCGGAAATTATATATACTAATTTTATTATTAATAATTAGAGGTAGATGTTTAATTTTTGCTTAAAATTAAAAAAAAGGGTCATTAAACTAAATCTACATAAATATCTGGTAGTTAGGAGAAAATAAAAGATATTAATTGGCGATAAAACACTGCCCTTCTATTTTTTTTTTTTATGCAGTGTATATCAGTTTATATGTATATTAGAAGATGGCGTCACTGAACGGTATGTGTCGACGGAGAGTTTTCTCAATGTGTGGGAGTAATGAACTCTGAACTTTGACCGAGAAAGCAGCAGGACCCCTGAGAGAGCAAAGTTGATTGTTGACGAGAGCGGTTAGCTGCGTGACGCAGTTCGAGAATGAAAATGGTGACGAATATTTATATAACCCATAATTATTAATTAGGTAAATAATAGTGCGTAATTAAAAGTGACTAGAAAAGGAACTTCATTTTTCAAATTACCCTAGACACCGACCTAGACAACAATTTATATATATATACATATATACAGTAGATACAAACATTTAAACTGTTAATAATCATTTAATCATACAGTAAGTATTGCTACATCCTATTTTTGGAGAAAATAAAATTAGTTCATTATCTTAATGGTTATTGTTTTTAATTAAAAATTAGTTATTTTGTATTTATGCGGCAGTAAATGTATTTTAATGATGATAATTTTTTAACAGTTGTATTTTAATAAAGAGACACAAAAAAAAAAAAAATATTTTTAGAAAACTGTAACTCTTTTAAAGGATTATTTTTTTTTTTTGGGGGCTTTGGTTTACGTTTTTTTTTTATTTCTTTTACATTGAGAGACAAAAATTGGCAAATGCCTTTCTGCAATTTTCTTTTTTTCCCCAGTCATCTCGGTTTGAATGCCGAAATAAAACAAAGCGCCTCTTTATATTATACGAATATCGTTTTGCTTTTTGGGAAAAGCATAAAAAAATTAATTTTTCATTTTAGTCTTCTTTTTTTTTTTTTTTTTTTCTCCGAATACCAAATGCAGCTTCGTATCACGGCGAAGGCATTTTCAAGGCAACTTCTATAATGGATACTTTCCTTTTATAGCTTCAGAAAGTAACTTGGTGTTGATGCAGTCGGCACTAGAGTTAGTGTCCTGGACTTATCTGAGGATTTTGCTCTAATGTCTAGTCTTACGACTGCTGGCGCAATAACCTGCCAAATGCGTTTCCTTGAGCATCTGTGTCTGTTTCTATTTTAAAACTGCTCTTCCGCTTTATATTGTTCGGTCCTACACGGTTCTGATTTTTGGAAAAGATATTCCGGTTTTTAGGAGGTTTGAATTTATCGTTGAAGTTGGGATCAACGATGGCATACATTATTTCCTAAAGTTTTTTTTGCAAATATTTTCTTTTTGTTAGAATTTATAATGGTTATCTGGAAGTCATTAAAATCAACTAGAAACGAATTCAAATTAAATCATATTTCATGAGCCAACCAAAGGCATGATTATTATCTTTGTAAAAAAAAAAATGTTATATTTATACTTATTAATATTCATGCAAAAATATTTATGTGCATTTGCACTTTTATTTATTTATTTCTTCTTCGTCGTCTTCATTGGCGCAACAACCCCAAAGGTGGCTTAAGACCGACTGCCCAATGGCAGATTTCGAGAGATAGAAGATATATTATTTATTTAAGGCGTAGCGTTGTAGCTCTACGCTCAACAGTCTGATTAGACCTAGACCTGTGTTTAAAGTGGATTCCGTACCACTACAAATATATATATCTCACCGCGGACTTGAACCGTGACGAAGTTCTGGAACCTGTTTCACAGAGCACGAGAACTTCAGTCATTCTGCCATCAAGATAAATTTATTTATTTATGTGATAAAATCGCATATAATAATTATGCTAAGTCTAATATAAACAATAAATTGTTATATACTAAAGATGATTTGATATACTATTAATCAAATGTGTATTGTGAATATAATAATAAAATATTCTAAGCATTAAGAATTACATTCATAGTAGTTTGGCATCTAAAAAGAAAAATTAAAAAATATTTATATAATTTTTTAAAAAAGAAAAACTTATTTTAACGTCATGTCAAATAATGTGTTTATAAAAATAATTATTTATTTTGCATTCAGTTCATTTAATTTAATAAGATGGAGATTCATTTTTCCTAGTTTAAAAAACAAATTTGCATTTTTAAAAGAAATTAAATATTATTTTATTTTTATTTGTATTCATATGTCAAAATTATTTGAAAATGCTTGAGCAATAATTCTTCAAAGAGATTTGATTAAATAATTTTATGATAAAATAATGCATTTGTGGTGTAAAAAAATAACAACACAGAATTTTGTGCTTATTAACGGCAACTTTAAATAAAATGCAAATTTTATTCACTTTATATATGTATATTTTATTCATAACCTAACATACTCAAAGTATTAAAAATACAAAAATAAATTTTATTCCATATTGCCAAAAATAAATTATTATTTTTATTATATAGTCAGTTACTATTATTAAAAAACAAATAATAAAAAAAAAAAAATACTTATATAAATATTTAAAATACTCACTATTTTTATGTTTTAAAATATTCAGATTAAAATGTATGAAATAACAATCTTCCACCTTTTATACTCCCCTTTTAAAATGAAATTTATAGCATGGAATAGAAATTTAAATTTAAATTTTTTCAACTTATTCAATACAATTGTCTTTGAAGTGGTACATAAAAATATTTATTAGTTAACTAAATTTTTAGAACAGCAATATTTTGATACATATTTATACACTTCTGTTATAAAAGATTATGTAAAAAGATATTAACAATTATGTTAATATTATTAAATATTGACAAAAAGAATATTAAAAATTTACAATTGTGGCAAAATACATTAATACATATACAGATTCCGTGTATACATTTTTGAATTATATGTTTTGCATATAAAATTGATTAGTTTGCCAATAAACTTGGATTATTTTCCATAATGTGAGATTTAAACTACGATTGATTTAATGATATTAATTAATCTGCAGATTTACTTAAATTTCCAAGTTAGTTTTTCTCAATTATATATTATTGCATAGCAATACGTGA